>CM076651.1:5914826-5926507 GCA_038496675.1 Rachycentron canadum
CAGACACGCAACCAGCAGCAGCAGCAGCAGCAGCAGCAGCAGCAGCAGCAGCAGCAGCAGCACTGATCTCTCATGAAAAATATGAGCTTCCAGGCATCTGTGGCATGCACAGTACTGTGACTGCGGTGAATGGACCCTCAGGTATTCACCACATTGTGTTGATAGTCTGAGATTCCACACATTGTTCCTCTGTGGTGCATTAAATACCAAGAATAGGCAGAATGGTTTACTACTGTACTGGCAAAATCTGCTCCACTGTTCTTGCCTCATCCAGGTTTCTGGCCCTCGCTACGACATCAGCCCTCACATCCTTCTCTCTCTCGCTCTCTGCACCCCTGCTCTGCTGCTCTCATCTAAATATGGTCATTATGTGAACTGAGACTGATGAGCTGTGGTCATGTGTTCAAACAAGAAATGGAGAGGAGGGAAAGGGAGCAATATGGAGGAAGTGAGGAGAAGGAAAAAAGATAATCCTCAAGGGCTTTGCCCCCCCCCTCAAGTCTTACTCCCTCTATTTCTCGCTCTCTCGTGCTCTTTCCCCCATTCTTCCTCCAATCCTTTCAGGAGATTTCCAGGGGGAAATGGTGAAAATAAAGGATTTCAATTCCTCTGATGTGTCACGTGAGGAGGAAGAACATTTTTCCAAATATTAGTGAACTGACAGTCAACTTAAAGAGGTGGGAGACGTCCCTGCTGAGAGAAATATCTGACACATAGAAAACAGAGGGATCTAAAATTCTTCGACTGGTAATGCTGTGACAAATATATTAGAGATGCAGCTTCGTAAAGCTCTTCAGGGAGGACATGTAGTATCATACAGGCCTGTGTTTTAATGCTTTGGAGTAGCTATATGGTGCCTACAGTGATGGCAAACCCTTAAATTCACCTCCTCTCATCACATTTCAAAGAGGCAGCATTTGATCTGCTGGAGTCTACAGAGACTCCCATGTGCCTCATGCTTCAGTAACCTAAGGCTTTCGGCGTTTAACATCTCATCAGCAAAGCCAGGCAGTGAGAGAAATCTGTGCAGCTCTGAAATCCACCAAATCTCACCCAAAGAGTGTGAATGAGTATATATATATATATATGTATATATATATACACACACACACACACACACACACACACATATACATATATATGTATCGCACTATATACACTTCTATTTATGCCTTTATTTGGTGGGGATGGTGGTAAGAGACAGCAAATGAGGAGAGAGTGGGGGATTGATTGGCTGAGTGTGCCCATACGGTACGTGCTCTAACCACACAGCCACCAGAGTGCCCCTGAAAAGGCATTTTCTGGGGCATTTTTGCCTTTATTTGCCTTAGGGGATGACATTAAGTCAGGGGCCAGGCCACTGCAGTCAGGACTAAACCCTAACGGTACAGGCTCTATCAGTTGAGCCGCCTCATTGTATATATATAAATATGATAATCACAAAAATTTTTGTCTCCAATTTTCACTGAAAGAAAAATTCAATTCATCAAAAGCTTTCTTGTTTGAATAAACAAGTAATAATACAGAAAACAGTAAATGAAGCCTTGAAAGTTGATGCAAACACTTCCTCCGGGCCTCAGGTGTCAATTACAAACTCTCTGTGCAGCATAAAGGCAGCGTAGGAGCAGGCAGTGTTACTACAGCCTGTGAAGTATAATTTGGACAACAATGCACTGCAGGAAGTAGCAAAGTACATTGTCTTACTGGCAAGAAAATGAGGCAGTTAAGAGAGGAACACAGACTGGTTGTTCAGGGGTTTATCCGACAGGAAGAGAATGACCTAAAGCATTAGAAGAAAAGAATGAGACGGTGACTTCACATGATGGAAGAGCAGCAGTTTCCAGACACAAACCCCCTGGAGCTGGTTTGGGATGAAAAAGACTGAAGGTGAAAGCAAAGAAGCCTGCAATATATTTATATCTCTGAACGCCAGAAAGTGTGTTCAGGTGCTGAATCATCAAAAAGTCCGTATATTAAGACATTAAACTGTAAATTTTAATACCAACTGGAAAAATTGAGGCCTTTTAAAGCTTTTGACTGGTAGGTGACACTTTACATAACCATGTAAACATGTTAAAGTATGAGAAAGTGGGCCAGGTGTGCGTATGCATGTGTGTATACTGTGGCATTCCCAACTTAGTTGCAGCAGAGTGACTGAGCACAGTCATGGCTGAGGAATGCAGAGTGGAGGACAAGGCGAGTTTCAACTCCTCTCCTGCTCACACAGGCCAGAGCAGGAATGTACGGGGAGCAGGTAGAGACACCATCCGCCCGGGATGTTCAGATGCTCGGGCTAGCCCCGAGTGACACACCAGCACATTCCCTTTACCATCTGTCAGGGAGAGGGAACGCTGCGGCGTCAAGCGGCCAAGTTTCACACAATGTTAGAACAAGAATGCAAGTCAAGGTCGCAACGCACACTATGGCTGCTCATTCTGCTGTGGAAAAGGCTCCAGACCTTATTGTGTTTATTGTCAACACAAAATGAATCACACACTGGAGGTGTCATATGCTGAGACTGATCCTCAGCTGATTCTCATATTTTTTCTGTGGCTTCAAGATCTCTACTATCATTTAAAAATAGGTGAGGTTGTCTTCACTGACTGGACCGAATATGTGTGAAAAAGAAAGCGGCTGCAAATGCAACAAAGCATTTTAAGAGCAAGAGGAACAGCACAACCTCTGTGCTTATGTGCAGATGCATAAATAAAGCCTGTTCTGACATTTCTATGGCTGCTACGGCTGAATTCAAACTGAAAACAATACACAAAGATCCCAGTATTGGGACCCTGCTTCCTTGGAGATAGACAAATAAGAGCAACAGAGAAACAGAAACACCAACCAGGGTTTGCCATTAAAATTTTAAAATGTGCCCATGTCACGCTTCATCATCAAAACATAACTGCTCCCTGCCACGACATTTCCATAACAGATTGGAGGGCAAGGCCCCCAACATTGAAGTGATTTCCTCCATCTCTTTTAAACCACCCCTTTGTTCAGCAGGGCCTGATTTCAATATTCAAATGCGGCTCAGTAGGGCGGCGAGGCAGCGAGTGTGACGCTGGCTGCGAGGCAATCAGCGGAGAGCTGCTGGTTCGGTCGGAGCTTTCATGAGACACACGGGGGTGGGTTCAGCAAACTGAGGAAGGTGACCCCTCTCTGCTCCTTATCCAGACTCACATCGGGACAGAAAGGGGTGACACCACAGATATCGCACTTCCTACAACCTCTGTCACACACATATCCATGAGGTCACACAGATGAGAGTTCACGAAGTTAACCCCTCTATATCAGGATAAAACAATATGGGAATGATAACAGTTGCCCACTGTCCGTCAGACCAGCTAAAAATACAACTAGGTGGAAAGTGAATGTATCTTTAGTGTTGAATTGTTGCTCCAAAACAGGCTCCGAGCTGTGAAGCCAAATTGGAAAGTGAGAAATTACAGCTCTTGGCAAAAGCAACAAGTGAGTCATTGTTTAGTTATTGTTTAGCAACGTCTTCACAGGTATATTACATTAATTCTGTGATCAAGTAAAAACATTACTTATGGCACCTGAGCACGAATCTCAGCTACTCACATGTACAATTGCACTTAGGGCATGGATACGTGGAGGGAACCAAAAAAAAATTGCCATTATTATAATAGATATTGTGATTTCATTTTCACAGAAAAAATCTAAAAATGGTAACGTGATTTTGTTGGGCCATCGTATTATTTTCTGTTCTATTAAAGATGAAAAATGCCATTCATATGTCTTTAACCCCACACTTTTGTCTTAACAAATTGTTTGGTTCCTGCAACTCAACCATATTCAATTTACTTTCACCTCAGAGAATCCTGACAATTTCAGAGCTGGAATCAGGTAATGTTTTGCTAAAACAGCTAAAAAGTAACAGCTAAAAAGTAATTTTAGTTTGATGGGAAGAGAGACACGCATCTAAGGTAGGTACAGTAGGTAAATTTCTAACTTCACTCTGATTTTGCTTTTCAATGCAGAAGAGAAGTGAAATCATATTGTGTGCCATCATCTCCTAATGCAAATTTTTTTTGTAAGAAATTCCACACAAGAATATTTGTGTTATCTGGTTTCAGTTAGATTATAAGATCTGTCTGGGCCAGAGGTCGAGTCTGACAGGGTTGAGCACGATCAGCATAAAGAAACTCCCATGTCGACGTGTACGGCAGAGATTCTCAGAGGATGGGGAGCCTCATAGTTTTAAGAGCTGGGAGAAGCAGCGTGTGCTCTTCCCAGCATCTCATCCTCCTGACCGGCGCTTGCACAGCTGCGCCCACACAAAGCCACACATAGAGGCATCTTTCTAAATGCCAAAGACGCTTTTCCTGTCACAAGAAATGTGCACGGAGCGATGGGAATGAGGGTGTGAGAGTGATCGCTTTTCCACAGAGGCAACAGTGGGTAGATTGAGTGGAGCTGCATGGCCTGTGTCACCCTGGCCCATTCCCAGAGCAGAGGGACAGGAAGTGGCCAGGGATCCTGGGACGATACAAGCCCTCCTCTGTTTGTCTCTATCAAACCACTATCAGATACTTCATTCAAATGGGCAGCAAGCACAGGCCCCTCTGACATAGAGCTCGGAGAGATATGTCAGAGCGCTTCAGTTCTGCATCCTTATCATTCAGCTGCCTTTTATTGGGTGCAATAGACAGCTCTGTGGTTTCATGTTTGAACAGCGTGTACATCCATATCCCTCCTGTGGACACTGATTCAGGTAGTGACACAATAGATGCATGGGTCTTTCAAGCAGAAGTTGCACGCAAGTGAAACACACAACCTTTAGGTTAACGGTCAGCCGTTGTTGTTTCCATTTCCGTGAAATGGAAACAACAATGGCTGACGCAAAACTAGGCCACTCTCACATAGAGCCTAAAACAGAGAGAAAGAGAGATAGACAGATAAGGCCTGACAGGATGCTGGAGACATGAGACAGAAAGAAAGAGTGGGAGAACAGGTGGCACTGGCATTCCCATGCTCAACCGTATGCCCTTGAACGTCGCCGGGCACTAATTAGTACCAAATCTGGGCCAGAGCGACAGAAGTTTGGTATCTGCCACATGAAAAATTCAAAGGCGTTCGTCAGCGGGAAGCCATCACAAATCTCATGCCCCCCTTTCGTGTGTACAATCCCTCTCTCTTTCACTCCCTTTGGAGTATATTGCACATCTCATTTGCTAACTGAAGAAAGGGTTGACGCTGGCATCAGACAAATGTTTTGTTTGTTAAGTGCTCCAAAGCCAAAAGGGAATTGTGTGTTATTTCAACAAAGAAGTGGTACACAACTACTACTACTGCTACTACATTAGAGCCCTGACTCACTTACTGACATCCTCCATCGAGCAATTTGTCAGCCCACTGCTGGTCTTCTGGCCAATAAGCTGGTTTCTCTTTGCAATATCATAAGCAATCACAATATGTCCTCACTGCTCAATGCCAATTAATCCTCATCTGACCTAAAGGAAAGTAGGACACTCGTTAGATCAAATGATGAACTCAGCAAACCGCCAGCTACAGCCCAGTCTGTTTAATGCAGCTGCAGCTCAGCACAGAGGCAAACACTCATCATTATCAAAATGCTTGGCTGGCACGCTTTACAGATCACCCTTTAAATGGTCCCTTTCCATCTTTGTGAGTAGGTGCACAAAGGCGAATTTTTTTTCTTTAAAGTGGAAGTAACTTGTCTTGAAGCTGTTGATTCTCCAGGGATAGGGGGAGGTGGGGAGGGGGGATAGCTGCGGAAAACAAGCAGTTCATTGATGCCAAGCCCAGTGTATCACCGTGACAGACAGAACAGTCCAGTATGAGGAGGGAGGTGGGCGGTTGGGGGGACACACAAAGGGGCCAGTCCACAGCCACGTTGCCAATTAGCAGGAATTTCGGCCTCAAGAGCCACTTTCCACCAATCTCATTGGAGCTGACATAAACATCCACAGCTTTCACTGGGAGGCATTCATGGGATTCCAAGGAGCATTAGGTTCCCTCGCAGTAGAGCCTGAAACCTGGCAGTGGGAGAGCAGCCCAATGAACCATCTCGTACCACTTTGAGAAACACTCACTCACTCACTCGCTGTTTGGCTGCGTCGCCTGGTGTAGGATGAATGCTAATAGGCTGGTGAGACTGGCAGCGTTTGTCTTTGGCTTTACAGTAGGTGAAAGCATTTAGGGTGAATCCAGAGCGTGAATGGTAAAGACGAGCAGAGAAGGGCATCGTGCCTGCCCTGGAGTATTAACACTATGCAACGGGGCTTCATCCCCCAGCATCACTGGCCCAGTATTAAATTTAAGGATATTGAATCCATGGGATAATATGTTTTGGCCTGTCTGCTACCAAACATCATAATTCCTTCAGGAGAACAGGCAAAAATCTGTGGAGGATTAGTCTAATGCACGACTGATAATCAAATGTAATAGCAATTTGATTTTCATTAAAGAACTATTGATGTCTCTCTCCCTCTCTCTCTCTCTGTGAATTGTGTCTCTGGAGAAATACTTCAGATTTCACAAAGGGATTACAGAGACGGAAAACACAACTTGTGGGTTTATACACAACATTTAAGTTTTAGGCAGATCAAAAAGCTGCGACAACACACTGCAGATAGTGGTACAGCTGGTTCAAGTGTGTATGTTTGTATGTGTGTTTAGAGTTATATCTCGTCTATCCTGATCCAAAGAGTCAGGTCTGACACCAGCCAATGAATGTTCATAATGTGAAGACACAAGTAACATGGAGGGATAGGACTGAGTGTGTATGTTCAAGGATGTGGCCTCAATAAATTGCAGCCTATACACTTATACTTTGAGGTCTGTGCATACCTAGTCTTTTCTATTATTAGCCCCCCACCACATTAGAGTCAATATTTGGGCCTTTGAGTCATGTTGAGTGGGAGAGACTAATCCTAAGCATATGACAGCCTTGTCTTTAAAGCGTGTGGGATCCTGGGCAGGAAACTCTGTGGCATTCAGACCCAGGAGCGAATGGCAAAGTATGTCCCGTTAAAGGTACATATAGCTACCTACATTATTCTTCTCCACTGATCTCCTCATTTACACACACAGCAGCACAGTAAAGAGCAGCAGGTGGCCAATAAAAAAAAAAAAAAAAAAAAAAAACATGACTGCAGAGCAGCTCCAGTTGCCAAGTTTCATTTTGTGTAGTGAGGGGTTCCTCCCAGGGAGCCATTTCTCCTCAGATCGAGGATGTGCACAGGGGAAAGTGTGGTGTGACAAGGCTCAACATGGCAATGTGTAGTGTGATCCAGTGTGTGATGACTGTAGTTGTAGACTGTAGCCTCTGTAACTCCAAAACTACAGCGTGACCTCCGGTAACAAAAGCAGCAAATATCCCACAAGTTCAGTGCAAATGTAGGTCAAAGAGATGTGGATGTTACACCTTAATGTCACCACACCACCCATCAACTCATACTCGGTGTCCCCCCTCCTCCTCCTCCTCCTCCCGTCTATTATTTCTCAAGAAGCCACAATAACAAGTTGAGGCCACTCACCCTGACGCGCGGGTTCCCGGAGATTTGGCGTCGTCTCTTCTCTTCAGATCACACAGGGCGGATTTCGCATCAAAGCATTAATGAGCTGATCGCTGAGACCAGAAGCTCACAGATCCGAAAATCACGGCTGTGGGAGCAGCGGCGGCGGCGGCGGCGGCGGAGACGGTCGGTGCCAAGGCGAGCGGCAGAGACGCGGTGAGGGATCCCATTCAACTGGAGGGGCGGCCCGGTGAGGTCATGACGGGGGGAGCCTCAGAAGCTAAGAAGACATTTTTTCTTTTCATTTACACACGAGACCAACTGAGCCACAGAAGAGGAGCGAGGTCCGAGTCCCGTGACATGTGAAACTGTCGGCTTTCGTGTGGCAGAGGCCGACGGCAGCTGCTGTGCAGGGACAGCAAATCACGACCAAAACACTGGGATATGAGAGAGGCGAGGAGGGGCGGGGCCTCCAGCCCACTGTCAAACTCTGATTGGTGGGATTGTTTCATGCATAATTGACCTGTGATTTAGCTGAATGGCGTCTGATGGAAGCCCCTCCCACCCAGAGAGCGCAGTTTCAAACGTGGCTTAATGTGGATCTATTTATATGGCAGCTGTTTGTATCAGATGTAATTTAAAAAAAAATTTTTTTTATCCACTTTCACTTTAAAATTCAGACTCAAGTCAGAGCTCTCAGCCTCAATGCAGACAAATAAAGATAAACGAAACAGCTGAAATCAAAAGAAGCTTCACTGCTGCTGAATGTTTCTGTATTTGAGCAAGAGACGGTACAAAATAAACCATAAACTATTTCCTGTCATTTATCTGGAAAAATCAAAAGCTCAGGTATGATGAGCCTCCCTCTGTTCCTGTTAACAGTTTATGACACAATGCTGCCACCTACTGTTCAAATGGGTTAACACGTCCACAACACAGTCAAAGCTGCGCCCAGTGGTGGAGGAGGTTCCCACATCCTCCACTGAAGGACAATGTAAAAACACTGCGTGACAAGTCAAAAGCTTGCTTTTAAAATTTTTAGCAAAAGTTACACTCTACCACTAAAATACACCTAAACTATCAAGGTAAAGAGGTACAATGGCCAAACTCCCCTTATAAACCTATATTATTATGTACAATATAAATATGTAAGAGGTATTTTAATGCTGTAGCTCCTTTAGGTGGAGGATGTTTTACCACCTATTGCAGTCGGGTCTTTTCTGCTTTATATGCTTCATTGTTTTGTAGCCTGGGGGTGTCTCCGTAGCACCACAAAACCTATGGTGCCAACAATGCACAACAATGGTGTGACACATTTTGCTTTTATCAAAAAAAAAAAAAAAAAAAAAAAAAAAAAAAAATTGCATTCCTGCCATTTGGTTATTGCAATTTCAGTTAGATTTTGATTAATTATACAACCCTAATGAAAAATAATAACATTAGGTATGAATATTAAATGAACTATTGACTATATAGCTTTCAGATGAATGTAGCAGAGACCAGTACGTGACACTAGCAGAAGTAGAAATTGTCAGAGGAAGGACATCGTCAAATAAAGAAGTGTACCGAGGTAAAGTACATATGAATAAATTCATAAAACATATGCTTCAACATTAAACCACATCCAGATCTTTTCTCGCTCATGTTTTACTCTTGGTTTCATGTATTAATATGATGAATTAAAAAGATATTCTGTCAGTTGCAGAATACAGTGGGATCCAGACCTTTTTAGTTTTAACACTGAAAGAAACATGGACACAGTATATTCCAATATAACCGATAAAATGGATAATTTTGTTCACGTACAAACTGAGTAAAATCTGAAATGTCACCTTCTTTGTTTGGATTTTAGGAAATTGAGAAAAGGGACTAAAATAATCTATGTTACTGAGCAGCAGACAGAATATGTTTTCATCCAGATGAGTCAGAGCTGCACTTTTGTTCCTCTTTTTGTATAAACACTGCAGGGTGATGCTGTGTGGTGTTGTGTATTGTTTATCTGCTGTATTATCTTCTTTCTGGCTGTGTGGTATGACACCATACACACTGTCTGTCACTAGTGTTGTTCAGTTGTACTGATGCTGCATTTGCTTATTTCCCCTCTGGGATAATAAAAGTAGTGTTAAAATAAGAAGCAACAAATGAAACAATGATATGCACCAAAGACAGATTTCAGTTTAAATCCACTTTAAAGAGAGAAATAAATTATAAACAGCTATGCACAGCAACTGCAGTAATTACAAGTACAATAATGCAAAATTTCCAAAAGTATTTAAAAACTGCATATGGAGCCACCTCAAAGAGTAGAAGAAGGACAATTGACATGTCATATCTAACATCTGGATGTGGGGTAGGGGTGTGGGGGGGGGTTGGATCATTTAGAAAATAATCAGTGGACTGAAGGTCACATTTTAGCTTAAATAGAAACTCTATTTAACCTTTGGGACATGACAAAAGCAGAGAGCATCTTCCTTTAAGAGGAGGATATTTTCCTGCTTAACTCGCACGACATCAGCAAATTCATTACAACATCTAATCAGTGGTGAGAAACAGCTACGTTGTCGTGCTTTCTTATGTCAATTCACATATTTCACATTACATATATCCCAATATATGGCTATCATGACACAGATCACTGTTTTGATGAGGTTATAATGATTATAGTTATCATTAGTGTGAGAATTATAGTTTTTGTGAATTTAATTTACTGTGACCATGATTAGATACATTTTATTCAAAATTCATATTTTAAAAAACAAAATTAAACTGATTTTTATAAGCCTCTTCTCATCCTTTGTGGATTCTTCATGTTGGGTCAGAAGTACACTGCTACACAGCAAGGCTGCATTTCTGGGAAGAAACAAAAAAATCCCTATTCTCTCCTGCAGCTTGTTTATAGAGACATCTTTCTTCACCTCTCTGTTCACAGTGGGGGTCAAAAAGTCTGAAAAGTGGTCTCAGACTTTTGGATCCCACTGATACTTTGACCTGTTTTTCTCAGTTACTTTCTTCGTCAGTTCTTCTCCCTCTCCTCCTTTTCTTTCTGTCCTGTCCAAGTCTTTATAGTCTGGTCCTGTCCAACAGTCTCAGTCATCCATGTCTCTGGTGTCAGATGACCCTATGGGGAAGGGCATGTCGCTCTCTAAGGAGAAGTTGCTGCCCAGGCCGGCCATGCGGCTCCGCAGCAGAAAGTGCGTCCTCCTCTGCAGCAGCCTCTGCTGCTCCTGCTTCAGCTCCACGTAGGAGCGTGAGAAGGTGTGGAAGATGGAGGTGACGGGGAAGGCCATGAGGAGGATGCCACTCAGGATGCTGCTCAGAGCCACCACCTGCCCTGGTATGCTCCTCGGCACCATGTCCCCATAGCCCACTGTTGTCATGGTGATGACAGCCCACCAGTAGGTAGCAGGGATGCTGGTGAACTCCTGCGTGACGGCCATCTCGTTCTCGATCAAGTATAGCAAGGGGGAGTAGAGTGCGATGGCCACGCAAAGGAAGAGGAGTAGCAGTCCAAACTCCCGTGTGCAGCGGCGGGCTGTCAGGCCCAGAGTCTGCAGGCCGAGCGAATGGCGAGCGAGTCGCATCACGTAGAGGATGCGCAGGGCTCTCAGGACACGCAGCACCAAGCCCACTTTGTCCAAGTAGCTGCTGCCAGAGCCCAGACGCTTCTCCCCTTTGGAGGTGCTGTCCACCAGCAGGGTGATATAGTACGGCAGGATGGCCACCACGTCGATCAGGTTCAGAGGCTGTCTAAGAAAGGTCAGCTTGCTGCGATCCTGAATGAAGCGCAGGGTGAACTCCAGGGAGAACCAGGCCACGCACACCGTCTCCACAATGAAGATGTTGTAGCACATCTGGGAGCAAGTACCCTTGTGAAGACAGAAAGAGAGCATGTGTGAGTGGTCGCTGTGATCACTAGAGGGAGCCACTGAAATATGAAATCCAGGACCTTTGCAGCAGAGTTGATCACTTGAACTTGCAGAACATTTTACAACCAACAAAATAAGGACTTGAATCATATTTGAAAATTGTAGACATTTTAGGAGCTGTAGTGTAACAATATGCAAGAAGCCTTTAATTTGATTTATTATTATATTATATTATATTATATTATATTATATTATATTATATTATATTATATTATATTATATTATATTATATTATATTATATTATATTATATT
>CM076651.1:5926907-5940097 GCA_038496675.1 Rachycentron canadum
TTTTTTTTTTTTTTTTGTTTCTTTTACCAGAATTGATGCTGACTCATGTTGGGAGGGTTCAAAGCATCTCAAAGCCCATCATTCATGGCACAGAGCCTTTGAAAGCAGTTTATATCAGGGAAAAGTATCATTATGAAACACACTCCCACAGAAGAGGAAACTGTACAAGCACCTGAAAACTACAGTGAACCTGTGCTCAGTCAAAGACGGGAACACTAACACACTTTTAATGCAACACTTTGTTGTCTGGCAGCAAGAAATTCAAGGTGGAGGAGCTGCTGAGCATGAGAATATTGTCACTTTTAATGAAACAGCTGAATTTAGAAAGGCTGAGGAGAAGAGTGTGAATACTAAGCAATTGTGTAAGGTCAAATGTAATACTGTGTCTTTTTTTTTTTTTTCCTCCCAATTTACAGATTGTATTTGGTTTTAGCACAACCTTGTACAAGAGATGATGTTCAACTCATTAAAGTACTGAAGAGGCTACATGACTAAATGAGACATACAGAGTTCAAACAAAGGCCTGCTGGACTAAAACCTTAGTCAGCAGCATGAGATGTGGTTTGCAGCTACTTTCAAATAAAAACGGTTAGGATTTTGTTTTTTTCATCCACCCACTGCCACTCATACAATAACTGTGCTCGATTTCCTGAAGCTCCAGAGAAAGTAGACTATGTAAAAACCACCACACCAAATTCTACTCATAAATGGAAGTGGTTGCACTCACTCTCTGTTTCCATCCTAAAGGGGAATTTTTAAATCTAAATCAATAAATTCTACAAAAACCTGTTTGCATTTTGCGCCACAAGACAACGATGCAACTGAAATATTCTATTTTCCTTTGATTTGACTTAAGAGGCCAGGGTGCTAATTATGGTTGTGATTGAAGTCAGACATAATGATGAGAGCATTTCATGAAAGCAGTCTGAGACTTCAAATATTTTTTTCTAATCTGGCAAAACAACTGGTTAATACCACGGGTCTCTCAGCAGTCTCCTTCCAACAGACATGACAGATGAGACGTGCCATTATTAGATCTTTAATCACTGCTTTTTCGAACAACATGTCAATTTTCCTCAGTTTGGCTTTTGAATACAGTTCAATTCAAATCTGCTGAGAAACCCAGACCAACCAAGTCTTGCCACCATGTTAGATCTGATGCTCGTTGTTGGAGTCTTTTCATGTGGCATGGCTTTGGAAAACCAAGAATTCAAGACCAATTCCCAGCAGACAGTGGAGTTTTATTGTTGCATATCTTCATTTTAAAGGTCCCATATAGTATAAAGGTAGATGTCCGTGTTTAAAGCAGGTCTAGATTCTACATTACAATACTGTGAAAGTATCAAAGTGCTCAATCCACAGAGAAATCTCAGCCTGACCCTACTTCAAACCTCAGGCTGTATTCAGGGACTGAGCCTTAAGACAAGCTTCTGGACTTCTGGAACTTTGTGATGTCACAACAAAGCAGTCACTGGCCTCAGCCACGCCCCCCTAAGAGCAGCCAACCTGGACCCACCATCTGATCTTGCTGAATTTACTTGAAATTTGCTATATTTTTATTAGATTATTCAAAAAACAATCAGATAAGATTATCTTGTCTCTCTTCTGACTGGCTTGGAGAGGAGACGTAAAACTACATTGAGATTTTTGGCGCTTAAAACCAGAGATATTTCCTCGTATGAATATCAACACAAATAAAAACACAGGAAAGGTGTAAAATATGGGACCTTTAAATATTCTTCTCTGACATCTGTGCTTCACTGCATCTTGGCAACATGTTTTTGTGGGCAGTTCCTTTTTTTCACCTCTTTGATATGTTAAATGTCATTATACTCACGGCCTCCTCCTCCTCCCTCATGGCAGGCATGGTGCTGATGGATAGGTTGATGGCAGTGATGGTGACAAACAGCACTGACAAACAAGCAAAGATCTTCCCTGGGAGTCCTGAGTGAGGCCTCTCCACCATGTCTCTCAGTTTGCCCATGCAGCGACTGACTCTGGACTCAGCTGCATGGTCCCCGTGGCCACTGTCTGAATCCAACAGATCCTCCAGCAGTTGCTCCTCCTCCTCCGCTCTCTCCATTGCTTCAAACTCCTCCACGCGCTGCAGGAGGCGCCGACGACAGCACCACTCCAGGTTCTCCTCAGGGACCCCCCAGTAGAGCAGCTCCTCCCTGAAGGACAGTGCGCACATCTCCCTGAGGGACCTCAGCTTACCTGCCCGTAGGAAGGTGAGGATGGTCCGGAAAGCACAGGGACTGCGGTCAAAGAAGAACTCATTGTGTGCAACATCATAGTCATCACAGATACGCATGATTTCATCAAAGCTGCTGCAGAGGTGCAGCTGGCCCAGGCGAGACAGGGGGAAGTCCTCCAAGGTGGTCCAAGGCAGCTGGTAACGCAGGCCACCCACATTGATGATGGCGTGGAGCTTGCGGGCGCTGGAGAGACAGGAGTTGTCATGGATGGTACTGACCTCAGGAGCATGCTGCGCCCTCTTGTAGAAAGCCCCCTTTCGAGCCTCCTCCTCTTGTATGGGAGGTGGATTGAGGGAGGTGTCAGAGGCACAGCTCAGGGCACTGTAGTCATAGTCAGAGCCATCACCCGCCAGCAGGGTCATCTTTACTGCTCCGCTCACATTCCTGTGCTCAATCTTGCACCAGCACACTGTCACCTTCAGGGGAAAAATACAGAATGAACAGATCAGTGTTTTTTATACTTACTTTTCAAACTTAAGAGGAAGTTAATGGCTTTGACTTATTGAAGATGATCCATTCATAGGTTAATGTGATGCCCCTTAAACTTACAGGACAACAGGAGTGAAGTTGGAGTGGTGCTGACCATGTTTCTTTTACATTATGCCCCTTTAACCACTAAAAACATAGAGTGGATTATCCTTTTACCCAAGCGAGAGTAATACCACAATGCAGCATTACTGTAGCAGCAGCCACTTATGGTTTATTTGCATTTTAATTCTAATGGCACCTTGTCATTATGAGGAAGTCAATGTAAACAACCCACCCAGTGAAGAAATGTAATATAAGCATGAAAACTGCTGGAAATATTCTACCACAAACACAGTTTCCAACACAGGTATGGCAAAGGCACACCACAAAAAACACACACATATTCATATGGATACTAAACAATGTGATGTTTGATGTTAATTAGAAACATTTTAATTAACATCAAAGTCCTAGTCCTAGTTTAAATGGTCAAATTGACTCTTTATGGTTTGGTGTTTGGTTTGACCTGTTAGTTGTCAATGTTAAGGTTAGGGATTGAACATAGCGTGTGTACAGTGTTGTCAAAGATCATGGACTAAGCAGATGTTAACAAACTTGCTGGTTGTTTGTCTGTTGATGAAAACAGATGAGTTAAGAATTAGTTCCTCAGTGCCCCAAGAGGAATTTGTGAAACAATCAACTAAGTAATAGCAGGACATACAAAATCACAATTAACAGTTTTATCTGATTCAAATTCTTTTTGACCTTGGCAGTGCTTGCCATGCTACCAGTGTCTAACTTCACATGCATCCAATGACACACAGTTACTACAGTGTCCCAAGACACAAATTAGCACCCATTAGGTTCAAGCTGCAGACCACAAAACAAAAACCTGATATACAGTTCAAGTTTTTTCTTTTAGCACTTCTTACACTTCCATCTGCATCCACCTGGAGCAGTTTTTCATGTCCACCTGACAAATGTTTAAATGTAGCCTATAACTGTTATACAGTAGATCCAATACTAAGGTCTCCATCCACTACTGTGAAACTACTACTAAGAGTTTCATAAAAAAAAAAAAAAAAAAAAGATGTTTGCCTCTCTCATGCCTCTACTGTAAGATTGAGGCTACAGCTAGGTGTGAATTAGCTTAGCTTAGCATTCTGACTGGAAGCAGGGGGAAACAGCTAGCAACCAAAAGGAAGGTCACTTCACTGGGCTGCTGGTTAGAAAAAAAATGTTAAAGCTAATGAATCCTCTAGGATGAACAACTTGACTTATTTACTTTTCTGTTCTGCCAAACCAATTTGATTGACCATGTTTTGTGAACTTTGATGTTTTTGGCTAGCTGTCACCCCTTGGTTTCAGTTGCTGAGAGTTGCTGCTAAGCTAAGATAATCAACTCCAGGGCTCTAGCTCCAAGGTCACTACACAGTCCTGAGAGCGGCATTGATCTATTCCTCTTTTTCTTGACATTTAAGCCCAATATATTTCTATGAATGTGACACTCGGGCATCATTGCACCCATGTTGTTGAAACACCTGCACTTTTTGCTGTGATTGTAACTCTGCTTAGCCAAATAGCTCTCCTATGTATTTGAGCTGAGGTAGTGATGATTTGATATTAAGTTCCCTATAGTCCCACCAGAAAATTAGATAAAGTTAGATTGATTGAAGAGCCCTCTGGCCAATCACAGCCATTTCACCATCCCACCAGCCCAGGAAAGAGAAAATAGTTTGAATATTTTAAAGTAGCATGTTTACATGGTGACAGGGGTGAAGAAGGCAGGAGTATAAAATGGCCTGTTGACCAGTTGTTGGCACCCCCACACTCTGCTCCACCCCGGTCAAACTATTCCTTTACTCTTGACAGACCTCACAAGGTAGACCACCAGCAGACTGATGAGATAATGCTGCCAAGTGTAAACAATAAGGTAGTAAATAATAAAAAAATTTGAGTGAAAGAAAAGATAAGAAAGCATGATTCTTTCATTATTATCTATCCAACAACTCCCATGATAGAACAATCAGAAAATTAAATTAAGCTTCTTTATAAACGCATTGTAATGCAAAAACAGCATGTCTGTGTCGTTATGTTATCGGTATAAATATGTAATTTATACATCATTAAACATGGTGACTGATCTACATACGTTGTGCATTAAGGGATAGCAGTTTCACTCCCCACAGTGTGCATGAACATCTGTTATCCACAGCAGCCTGGGAATTATAAATAATGGCCTGATGTTCCACTGACTGCTGTTAGATAATTTAGTGATGTAACTGTTTTGAGCTACATTTAAACAGAGAAAAAACTCTGTCTTTTTTTTTTTTAAATTTAGATATATTTAGATATACTGTATATATTGCAGTCAGGTGTTAGTTGAGGTGTGTGTAGTGACTTGCAGTCTCACCGTTAGACACTGACAGCAGACACACACTTTGTTCTCACTAATCAACATCTTTTTCAAGCAAAACTAGATTTATGGATCAGGACTGAGACAGACAAAGAACAATATCAATAAATAAGAAAGGAGAGAGAAAATGTTTACTGTATGTCACCAGTGCAGTGAAGACATCGTGGCCTGTGTCCAAACTAATTTAATCAATTACAGTAATTTAGGGGGAGGCAGGTTAGGCAGTAAGAAATTAAAATGTCAGTGCCTGGATTCACTGCACCACCAATTCTGGGTCAGGAAGGAGGCCTTGGCTTCTAAAATGGGATGTGAATGTGTCACTGAATGGTTATTAGGCACCTGCACTGTCAGCTTCTGTGAGCCACTGATTACAGTCAGCACCATCCTCCACCCATGAAATTAGAGCAAACCCACCCTGAGCTGCTCTCTCCAACACTCTGCATGGCTGTATTAACCTACACCACTTCCTCATGGTGTTTCAATTAAGGCATTATGTATATTATATTAGGTGCCACTTGCAATATGATCAGTCTTACCACTATAGCAAAAAGGAAAAAAATAAAAATGTCGGCCATTTTCCATACTTATAGTACAAACATAAAAATGAACACTTGTGCTGTTTAACAGAACCACAACACAACAATTAACATCATTTCTCAAAACAGTGTCAAATTCCTCCTTTTTGCTGCTATGAATCCACAAAGTCTCACATTCTCACTCTCCCATGCGGCGGAGGTTATCGATACGCCTACAATGCATCACCAGTGTGGATGTGCACAGGCCTACACCACTCTCCTACTAGATTTAATCACACTTAACCCCTTGAGGCTGTTTGATTCCTCACTTTGCCTTTAAACCGATTGTGCTTTTGCCTTTCCACAGTCACAGGAGTGTTTTTTTTTTTTTTTTAAACTCTTGTTGTTGTTTTTTTTCCTCTTCTCTGCTCTGTTGTGCCTCAGATGCCTCCTCTGGGGGACGGACTCTATCTCGGAAGGAGAGATGAAACACTGCAAAGACAACGAATGCTGTTCTCCCCACCAGATCGGCTGAGGTCTGGCCTCTCTCTGTGCCAGCGTTATCACAGCTAAGCCACAGGGCATGTTCTCCAGATTGCCTGGTGAGTCACTGGGTTGTGAGTCTGACTGCATTGTGCATGCATTCCCCACTGTGCCCTCCTCAAGAGTCTTTGGAGAGCTTCAATAGCACCAGTATTGATTGAGATGATTTAAATGAGCAAAATAATAATAATGATCACTGCTTGGTCACAGTGGAGCAATTTATTCTAGAGAGGTCTGATTCTTTTCAGAAGCTGAGAAATTACCAACATGTCTGTGGAGAAATGTGCAACAGCCCATTTGAACGGCTCTGATTGGTGGAAATCTAATATTTAAAATGAACATGTGTAGAGTAGCAACGTGTGCTACAAAGAGACATGAATAGTCCATTTATTAATGATCACTATTTATGGCTGCATTGAAGTGCTGAAGACTTGGACACATTTGTTTCCAATTTGTCACTGAATCAAACACTTGCAATTAAACTTGACTCCGTCTGTGAAACACAAACACATGGTCATTTAATGAGTGATCAGTATGTCTGGTGAAGAGCTGAGCCTTTAAATGAAAGAAGCATCCAACAGAGCGTCACACAAGTTTTCTTCTCGCACGTATACTACCTTTATTTATTCCTACTGCCATAACGATAATGTATTTTATAAAATATTGCTCTTCACAGAGACGTTTCTGAAAACTGGCTGTCCTCCTATTCAATGTCTCTCAGGCTTAATGACCAGTCAGACCATATGATGTCCCTCTGTTCTCCCCAACAACCAATTCTCTTCCTATTCCCTTAACAGCTCGCTGTTCTCTAATGGACTATAAGAGCCCAGTGTTTCCAGAAATGGACTTGAAACCACAAGAGCTGCCAAGACCCGACCCCCCCCCCCCCCTCTGAAATCTGGTTAAATGCTGAAACAGTCAGGCATGCCAGGAGCAGTTCTCCCCCAGAAGACCTTTCTTTACAGTAATTCCAACAGGAATATTTGTAAACAAAGATGTTTCTTTCTTGTTTGAGGTGGGCGGTATTAATGCATACAGAAAACCCTGGAAGAAGCTGCACCTCCAGGGCAATAATTGTCTCCCTAACTCTTGTCTGTGGTCCACCACAATGTGGTGCACTCTGTTTCTGAGGTACAGAGAAGTATGCTGTGGAACAATATGCTTCAATAATGAGCTGAGCTATGTTTGCACTTATGGTCTTTTTATTTTCTATTCTGTTAACCATTCAATTTCAATTGGGATGCAAACCTCACATGCATTAAAACATGCAAGAGCTAATGCATCTATCTAATACACCAATTCTTTATTAAAATAACTAGAACATGGCAATGAAGATCATCTAAAGTTGAGGAAGCACTAATTTTTACCCCGATTTTTTCTTAAACCTATCCAACCCATGATTGTCACTATAGTAACCGAGACGATAAAGGTAGCTCTTGGTCCGTGACTCCACATATTTATTATTGCAACAGTGACAACCAAGGTCCACTATTTCTGCAGCTGTAGACATGTTTTAAATAGACACTCAGCCATACAAATATTGAACCTGTGGGTTGAAAAAAAAGACCTTTCTTTATCTGGTTGTAGCCATAACAGTGCAAAATGAACAATTACATTTAATACTATCATTGTCATATGTGTGTTAACTTGATAACAATCAGTTATCGTGAATATATCACAACACCCCTACTTCACGGTCATATCTTAAATGCTAAAAAGACAGTAACCTTTTGAAATGCCATTCAAGTTTTTTTTTCCCATCTTCCCCCATGAGTAAAATGTCTCCCTAACAATGAGCAAATGAGAATCACACCTATGTCATTTTCCTTCTTCAGTTTATTTCCTAGCTCGTCCCCTGCCTGTCCTTCCTCTTAAAGCACTCTATCCCCCAGACAGGGTCTGAGCTGGGCCACCAAATCCCCACATTTCTGCACCGCCGCTCCACATTATGCTTCAGCACTCCTCATCCTCTGAGCCCCAGAAAACTGTCACGTTCACTGTTTACTAAGCCCACAATGCATCTCACCATCACCTAACTTTACACCTATACAAACAAATTCAGGATTTAACAACTGCTTTTTTTTCCCCATCCCAGGTATTTTTCTTGCTTGAGTGGATGATTGTACCCTCTCACCACGAGAGCTCAACTAACTGGATTATATAAAGATTGCATAACATTAAATTCTCTGCTTTTTCTGTGTGCATTAACCAATACTCACTTTTCATCTTTTGATGCCCTTTTCCTGCTGAGCTGCAGTCTTTTAACCACCTTATTGCTCTGGGCGATGTAAACAATGTCTTTTTCACAGGCAGCTGATAAAAGTGCCAGTGAGGCCAGGTATGTGTGCAGGCAGACACGACCTCATACTGGTGAGGACCTGACTGTCTGTCGCTCCAGACAGAGCGTTTCAAAGGAGCTCAGGTCCCAGCGGGATGAGGTGACATAAAGTACAAGCAATGGCCGATCAAAGAAAAAGAGAATCCACTCTTAACACTGTTACACTGTGAGTGAAAAAGTACTTTATCTGATGAGATGGAATAAATGGAGCAGACAAACTGCCACACAGGGCTTTCATTTTGGCAAGGTTGATGGATGTGAAGTGAGGTTGCATGAAGAAATAAGATACATGGCTTGATGGACAGTACTTGAAATGTCTGGTGTTGAGTGCAGAAAATTACAGCTTTTCTGTCACAGAAAAGAACAGGTCATGGCTTTCAGGCTTTGCGAGTGACAGTGGGAATTTAGTGCATTCTTAATTTTTTGGTTTTTCTTTTTGCACAACATGGTTCTGTAGCAGCTCCGTTTAGACAGGATATGAAGGATGCAAGAGCTGCAATCTTGTTCAAACATGGACCAAATTCACAGCCTCCAAAGTCTTTACAAAAAGCTGCAACTGTTGAAAGAGAGAAAAGAACTTTATCCTCCTTAGACTTTCAAAGCACATCCATCCATCACTCAATTCGTGTTGAGTCTGAGCCCTGACTGAAGATCTCTTTGGGAAATAGTGTCACTGATGGGACCATGGTGCTTCAATTTGCTGTAATGACACTTCAGGATCTCTATGTCAGGTACCTTACACTTAAAGACACCTGGGAATAGCAGATTATAATTACTTTTTGGGCCTTTCTTTGTGGAGGAGAATCAGACAGCCACTATTAGCTATTAGAACTGGAAAAAAGTAATTAGTTAATCTCATTATAGTCACAATTACCTGGAGGAGGGAGAGAGGATGGTCTATTACATATCATATATCACTGATCCAAAGTTGGAGGGAGGCATTTGCATTGTGGACTCGTAATCACATTATGATACCACAATCTAACATCATCTGCAAAGTGAGACCATGTGCTGTATTGAAAACAAATCTCTCGTGGATTCACTGAAACACAACATCAGCCATGATTCACTGTTTGAGGACATACAGTGGCCCTCAGACTCAAAAGTTTCTCTTACCTCAGTTTACATTTTGAAATGAGATCTTGAGAAGCAGCTGCAATGGCAAAGGCTTCTACAAACATATATATATGTACTATGCATATTATCCCTGCCTGTGGAGCACGTCGGTGAAACCGTCTCTCTTCAGCACTGGACCTTGTCTCTGATGAGATATCAGTAAATGTTGACAGATCATAACGCACTGTAATGTAGCTGCAGCCTTGTTACCATGGTGTACATGCAGCGTATCCAGTATGCAAATTACTGTCATCTGTTAAAGGCATATTGTACATGGGCTGATAAAAAAAGAAATATAAACTATATATAGATAAAGTAAAGTCATTTTTAATCAAAATCAGACATCACAGGTAAAATTTAATGACCTTTCAAGTTGGTTTTAAAAAAGGTTGCGCTGCATACTTACACAGATGTGATTATCTTCACAGCATCATGGGCTGAGATCTACAGTAACACTAAGTAAACACATTATCCAACAATACTCCTGATACAAACCCTCAAAAATCAGCTGCAGATAAAGTCAGAGTCAACCCTTTCATTCCTAGCTGCATGTGACAAACTCTAAAAGTGTGACTTACAACCATTAAAGTGTGGCTCACTGTGCGAGAAACCTCAAGTTTGAATGCATGAATATTGTAAAAGAAAGGAAAAAAAATACTCACTGCACCTCCTGAATCACTTCCCTGGCAGCTGTTAGTTTGCTGAAGGCGCGGAGAAGAACACACATGAAGGGAAAATATGAAATGCTCCTGCTGCCGCCTCGTTTAACTCTGCTCCATCTATGCACAGGCGTAAGGCTTGTGGACTACGAAGAGGTTATTTGATGATCATGAGCAACAGGCTGCCCCCCCCCCCACCCCCCACCCCTCCCCTCTCCTCTCTTGTTCCCTCCTTCTCTTCTCTTCCCTTCCCTTTGCCCTCGTCTCTCCCTCCCTCCCTCTTTCAACTCCTTCCTACCCCCCCACCCCTTCCTCAAGCACTGACATCAGAAGTGGGATGTGCCATTATACCAAAAGCTTTTGAGAGGAATCCATGGCAACCAGGGTGTAGAAAGCTGTGCTTCCCTTCCACCTTTAAATGGGAATAATCTCCGTCTTTTGATTGTAGAGTCACATAAAGGTTTATATTTGTCCGGTGGGATACCCGGCTGAGGGAGGAGAGAAGAGGAGGGGAGAGGATGGGAGGGGAGAGGATGGGAGGGGAGGGGAGGGGAGGGGAGAGTAGGGGAGGGCCACTGTAGGCTGGCTCAGACTCACCAGGGTGTCCAATTTTAGACAAGTGGTGGGAAACGCTATCATGAGGTATGATGATGAGGATGATGAGGAGGAAGGCATGGCTCATACAGTGGATGTTTATCACCACTCGAACAAATGCTGCCATTCTCCTTCTCTTGCTTGTGCTTTTAATAATTATTTGTTCCTGATTTGCCACTGAAGTCATGTCCCGTGTTTAGATTACATCATTTTTCATCACAGGGATATAAAGTCCATATGAGGTGATTGAGAGAAATACAATCTAAAAGAGAAAAATTGTTAAATCCCATATAAACAAAATATCTGTGTGTGCGTGTCAGGCCCATTGAGCATTACCTCAACACTGTGTTGTCTGTTTTCCTTGTATTGATCTACCTGAGCTGGATTGAATGGAAACTGCAGAAGTAAACAAGCATGACAAGTCAATCTCAAGTGTAGTATTTTCACTTCATTATGGCGGTTATAAAACATAATATGCTTAATTTCTTTGTCTTAGGTCCAATTTTCTTTTGCAGTCAAGTCTGTATCAAAAACATATTATCTTATGGCTGTGCACTGAGGAAAAAATCAAGCACATCTATGTGTCTAGTTGTTATGTCTTTAGAGTGGAGCTGTTTTCTTGTTGGGTGAGTAACAGCAACAGAAGATAATGATACAGAACAAAAATGAGCTACAACTATCACCAGTTTTGCTGAACAAAAGAAGGAAACAAAATCATCAGGTTGTCCCTGATCGAGGATTTCAATTATACAACACTGATTCTATACTGATGGATATGGTCTTTGTCAAATCAAACAAAGTTACAGTGTTATCATCTGCATGCACTGTTGCATCCTCCAGAGTGCGTGTCGATTTTGTTTTGACTGAGCTTACACAGCACAGAGCACCAGAGTACTGTATGATTTATGGCCGTCCAACAAGAGCTGAATCCGGGCCAACTGGACTGGAGTTGTTAGTGGATACTTCTCTTTTCATACAAGAGGATTCTTCAGTTCTGACTGGCTGGTGCTAAATGCTATCTATGTTAATGGAAGCATGCAAACGTGTTCACAATGCTGATGTTAAGTAAGTGTAATGCTAATCATTTTCAAGGCCCCTAAGAGCCCGACCCTCCTCCCAATAACAAAAATGCAATACGCTCCCCCAGATATTTCAAAATACATTTCGAACAAACAAACAAAACAGTGTAAAAAAATTACTGTTTTAATTGTCTTTTTGTATTCACTTTCATGCAGTTATTATCAGTGCTAGAAAATTCATTCATTCAAAATTCATCAGGCTGCGTCCTCTGAGGACAATGAAGACCAGTATGAAACATATCTGTATTCTGCCCAATAGTTGTTGAAATATTCTTCTTCAGTTTGGACAAATAAAAAAAAAGTGCATTTTCACTTTTATATCAGACAGTCGTTGTTATTCATGACTAAGTCTTAATATATGCTAATGTTGACTTGACTTGAGTGGGCCAGTTTATGGCTGCTATGTGAGCTTCAGCGAGATTGCAATGCACAATCAATGGCTTTACATCCATCCAGAAATCACACCAGTAACAAATCTATCTTTTATGTATTTGCAAATCATAACTATTAACACAGAACAGTGGGATTCAGACATGCTGTGTCTACTGATACAAATCAGGGAAAATCAGTACAACACGTGGAACAGAAAAACATCATAAAGCTATAAAAACAAGAAGGAAGTAGAATTTTAAGAAGCAAAGACTGGATGCTTTTTCATTGCTTCAACCCCAACAGAGATTGTACCTACAGAGGTTCACCTGCTGATTGTTGATTGCTAATTATTAATACGGTTTTAACCTTTTTCCTTCTGAGGATTGATGCAGACTCTAACACTGCTCCCTTTTCCCCATCATTTCTTTTTTTTTACCAGTAATGAATTGCTGACTTTCCAAGGTTCCTCACTGTTTAAAAAAGGCCAAACATTCAGCCTTCCCTGAAGGTGCTCTGGTCCCCTGGTGCTTAACAATCAAATGCCAATTTCAAAGGCGCCTTTTATCTCTAAAACTCCAGATTATATTAAAAAAAAAAAAAAAAAGACAGCTTTTGAGAAGCATCAGTCAGTGTTCTGTCTTCCTAACAGTGGGAAAACGTCTCAAGGTCATGAATGAAAAATTCAGTTGCTGCTCAGTGTCTGTGGGTTTTACTGATTTTTCTAATACAGAGCAATCTATAATCACCATCTGTACCATAATACAATAAACATGTCATCTGTTAATCCAATTGATTATAATATATATATATATATATATATATATATATATAT
>CM076651.1:5940496-5994940 GCA_038496675.1 Rachycentron canadum
ATATATATATATATATATATATAAACTGCAATGTGTATTTCGTCAATCCTTTAAATAATCTTGGGGAAACAGGTTTATTTACTTTCAAGAGTCAATACCTCTCTCATGTCTGTAGTGTAAAGTACAGTCAGCTGGTTAGCTTATTTTAGCATGGACCGGGTTAAATAGCTTGTCTCTGTCCAATGTGAGCCAAGAAATAATCCTGCACAAATAATCCTGCACAATTATTGTTGCTTTATTTCCTTCACAGACAGAGACTCATAGATGTGACGGACTGGAAAGAAGATTTTCTTACCTTTGGAGAGAACCAGATTATCTGTTTCAAGGTTTTGCGCTAAAATAATCTTATTATTTGTTTTAAATCCACATGTGAACTCTGCATATCCACTCTAATGGACTTTATATTCTTAGACCCTGTTGCGACCCTGTGGCAGATAATGCTCTCATGTATGTCCACTTTATTTCCTTCCACATTTCCTAGCAGTGGTGCATTAACAGCACTCATATTGTGTGACTGTCATCTTTCCTTTCTGTTTGTGTCCGTCACATATTTTATTTCACATCCCACATCCAGTGAAAATGAGACTTGGGCAAAAGAAGTGACTGAGCTGAAAAGCAAAGTAAATCTTGACTATAATCATAGTATACACTGCTCAGTGAAATGAACCCAGTGACTTGTGTCCAGACAATGCTAAAGGACGATTTCTTATTCCAATTTTTATACCAATAGTGAAGAACTCAGGTCCCGAGAGTGTTTGCTTTTATCATAATAAGTTTGTGAATAGCTTTGGCCAGTAAGGTTGGAGTGAGCTGGGCAACCAGAGTCAATATTTCACTTAACATTCATTGATCTGGGAGACAAAATCACTCCTCCTCTCCTGTTTGACAAAATTGACTTGAAACCACAACACCAAAGCTTGATAATAATCATTTGAACTGCCAGTGTACATTTAACTGGCATAGACTGAGCTCTCATTAGAAGTCCCAGAGTGATAAGAGCCGCTGTTTAACTCTAGAGTTTAAACCACAGACAGAAAATGAACGGCCGAGTTCTTTATTTCCATGCAAACAGACAAACAAGCTTACATAATTGCACGAGCTGAACAGCTGTTGTTTCCAGCCATTGTCATCAGAGTAACTGAAATGGCATTGTTTGTTATTAGCAGGTCCTGGTTACGTGCATAGTTGATGCTGGTAATGCAGCGCTACTGATTACATTAATTAGACAACATCACCTGCAGCATAAGAAAGACAAGAGCTCCAGAGTTAATGAGAATTACTCTCATTACCCCCTTGTTTTTAACAAGCATTTTGACTGAGGGGCAACATATTCAAGGAGTTGCCATTTGGGGTTCTCAAGATGACAGCGTTCGGTGTGCCCTACCCAGGCTCTGATGAATTAAGAAACTGAACGAGTGTGGGAGGAGTAAATGGGATTGATCATCTAATTTTCCTCATAAGAAGACCTGTTGTCGCAGGAGAAGTATGTTACTTTGCCAGTACCAGGACAGAGGTCGATACAACAGCAACAAGGTAATACACAGCCGGCAGCGATGATTACATGGGACCAGAATTACAGTGGCTTTACTGTGGTGGACAGAGAGTTCAAATCCTTAGTGAGGTAAAAGTAGAAATATATCAATGCAAAAATGCTCCAATATATTACTTACAGATACTTTTAAAACCATAAATTAAATTGTTGATACTGATGATTCGCATATGTTGCAGCTGGTTGAGGTGGAGATAGTGCCAACACCTAGAGTTGGCAGGTCAGTCCAGTGGTTCCCAACCTTGAGGGTCAGGCCCCCTCTATGCACCTGAGGTTTAATGACAGTGCTCACCTCTGCAGATATGTGTTCCCTTCCCCTCCTATTTTGCAGGACTAGCATGTCAGTGCATCCTGGGCTCAGTTCCAGCCAAGGTATAAAGACCTCAAGGCCATTCTTATTGATAGTTTTTTTTTCTAATATTGGTGACATTTTGGATCATTTCAATTATTTCAATTCAATCTATTTATATGGGGAGGTTTAGATGGGGAGTGTCTCTTTGGCAGAACTGAAATCAAATTTATTTTACATTGAAATGAACTTGTAACTAAAACTGTGAGAAAACAGCAGTGGAGTGAACATGTTCTGTCTAGCACTGATGACTACCACATATTTTTGAATCAGATATAATGCAGAGATCTGCATTATATCTGAAAAACTGACACGATATTCACCATCTGTCAAACTCCAGATCAAAATGAGGTTCAGGTGCCAAAAAGGCACAGCTGTGTCTGTGTGTGTGAGATCAGTCATAATCTCAACTCCGCCTTTGCAGCGAACAACTGAGTTGATTTGGCATCGCAAGAGTCAATATTGCAGCTTCTCTGAGTGTGAGCGGATGATAAAGATAACCTTGGTGTGTGCTGGAACCAAACAAGAGGAGAATGAGTATACAGTATAGCAAGACCATCTAGGGATAAGAACACAATGTATGACAGTGTGGAAACGTGTAGGATGTGTCTGTGACCTCAGCCTATTTCTGACAGCTGCCAGCGTTCACACATGCTATTCACATGTTGATTACAAAGGTATGTGTCTTCGATTACACCAAGCCCCGTATGATCAATGCCAAACACTGATGGATTTTTGAGAGAAGTCATGCAAAGCTCCCTGATTTAGAAATTTTCATCAGTTGTGTGATGAAACATTTTAGCAGGAATAGCGTGAACCCAACGTTTCCTTCTCACCTTTGGTATCATGAAATGTTAAGTCGTCCACCTGGATGCTCTAAAAATGGCATCTTCCAGAAGTAGCCCAGGGATCTTTTTCAAACCCATTTTTTTGGCAGGTAATAGGGGTCCATCTACTGCATGAACCAGTTTGGGTAGTTTCTAAAATATGAGCTAATTTCTCCTCTTGAAATAATGGGTTATTAAACAACATTACAAAGACTCTAGTGAACACACAGTGGGTTCAAAAGGCTTAAAAGCAGCCAGATCACACTGGCTGAAGAGGTTGATGGTAGAACTACCGCCATTCATCTGATTAAAGTGCAGGCTTTTAAATTAGCTTGATCAGTAGTAAAGCTGTGTGTTCTACTAGAGAGAACAAAAACATGACCCCCATCCCTGTCCACACATGCACACATACTCTCACATGCACACACCTCTACAGACACAGCCGTGAGGACCACAGCTGTCATTTACACATGTGATTAAAAATATCTGAAGTAAAATCCCAGTCATCAGAGTGAAAATTTGTTCCTTCTTACCCAGTTATTTTACAGCCCACATTTAACATTTATCAACACATTGACAGACCGTATAGTGCCTTCAGGGTCAAAGCTGTTTTCAAATTTATAAGATGTGTGAAGTGAAAACCGCAGAAGCAAAAAACATTTACATCTGAAAGGAAAGTGAGATTAGTCACAGTGCAGACAGCAGCAACCTGCCCTAATCTCAAGATAAAATCAGTCATGCAGCCTCTTATTGATTCAATCAGTCATCTATTCAGTCATTCAATTGTTACCTTACTATAGCCATACACTGTAATATAGGTCACCCTTTCTATTAATTTTCAAGGGAAGGCAGCAAGTGGAGGTTTAACATAATTCCAGGACAACACAAGCAGAAATTATGAAAAAGGCACAATACAGAAAGCACAAAAAAATATATATATACAATCCAACACTATGATAATCTATTGCGCATGTCAAGATGCTGTCTCTACCATTGCATCAAACCAGTGGGCCTTTTTGTTTCAGTGTCTTCCAAACACTTAAATAACCTCAGCCAACAACTTAAACAAGCCGTGAAGTGAACGTGTTAGCAAACAGTTGCCCATTAACACATCACACACAGATGCAGAACATTAGCATTCGGGCTTGTGTTTACCTGGTGAATGTAAATCCAAAATTTACTCTCCTTTTAGCGATTTGTTTCTTCTCTGCATTTAAAGAAAAAACTATCCTTCACCACCACCTTTTATATTTGATGTGAAAAGTTTAAATCCTGTCTCATAAAAATTACAATTTTATACAACCACACTGCAACAGCAAATACATTGTTGAAACATACCATATAAGGATCCTCACTCACCAACCTGCTGAGGATGGGGATCCTTATATGGTTACATATTTACCCTATTACAATTATTTTTATCTTAATTTTACACCCAACAAATCATCATCAATCACAATACCAACATGAAAAATACTTATTTTGGCTATTGAGGTGTCTTGGTTTTTTCTTGATGCAAACCACACATGACAAAGTTCATGAGAATCAAGTAATAAATCTCAAAGTGAAAGAAAATCTACTACACTATGACCTACAGCATAGTAGACATAGTTCACTTATTAAAAATGTCAATCTGCCCTTCCCACTCTGCAGAGGTAAAAGTTGTGCGTTATTTAACTGTCATATTGCACATGATGGGCCACAATGGTGGCATCACAGCACAGGGCTTGGTCTTCTGTTTGTTTCTGCAAAGTAAGACATGAGAGTTTTGCTGTCATTCAGAGGACAGCAGACAACAACCTGCTCATGCTGCTGTTGACAACATGATTGTGCTCTTGCCCATTAGCTGCCACCCCAGGCAACATTGATCTATCTGTGTCGTGTGTGTGCAGCACATACCATAAATGGATGGTGATTTCAAGTTTAACATTCACATTTGTCTAGGTTGACCTAAGTCTTTATTATGCACCATAGTACTCAAAGCTGCCATTACAAAGAGAGAGCATTTTCAGGCAGTGGATGAGAGTGCTGAGGGTTGTACTTTTGCACAGCAGATGTCTTTGAAACTGTGAGTGCTTCATGCAGCATTTTAATGATACTCTGTTGTTCTTGTATATATTATGTATTATATTTTATGTGGTGTGTTTTTTATGTCTGATAACTGGCTGTTGTAACATAAGAATTTCCCAGTTTGGGTTTAGTAGACCAAATTTATCTATCTATCTATCTTAATCTAACCTTCAGATAATGTTATTCTATACTGTGGTAAGAGACACTGGTAATTGATCATGAGCAGCAAATGGTTAGATTTGGTGGAAAAGGCTATGCTCTTTGACAAAACTCTGTGCCTGACTTAAAACTGAATGAAAACCCAAGTTTCTGCGTCATTACTTTGGTACTGGAAGGAGGATTTTGTTAGCTTCAGACAGACCCATGTCAACTGTTTCCAGTCACTGTTAATTGACTTTAAGTTAATTGTCTCAAAATATTTACCATACAAACTTAAATGATATTGATCTTCTCACCTTCTTTAAATCAGGGGTTAAAGTGTGACAGGACTCTGGTCTGCCTAAAACTCATATGTGCCACATGTCCAACCACAGTCAAGTTTTGGCTACATTAACATCACACGTACCCCCTTTCAACGCCGACCTTTGCCTTTGCTTGTAAACTGTGAGGTGCTGAAGTGTAAAATCTGGACCCGATTCTTGGGGACACTGGAGTAATTGTGAGAAGCATCAAGTTAGAACGACTCTGTTAGACACCTAGATGAAAATGACTGGACAGCAGTGCTCAGCTGGAAGCCACACGGTCACTTATAGTGGAGAATGAGTGAAACAGCTGATGCCAATCAGCTAATGCAAGTCTGTCTGTAACAACAATGACATAAATCTAACTCACTCATTCACTGATTCCTATTCACTATCCAGGGCAATCCAAGTGATCTCATCAGTAAAAATGAAAAACACTACTTAGGGAATTTTCTCTGCACCATTTCCCCATGAAAACAATGCATGATGGTATATATTGCTTGGTTAGTAACCATAATTGGTTATATAATGCTTTTCATGATGCATTGTGGGAAACTATGAGTCCACTGCATATGGTATAATAATTCTCACTACACAGTCGGACTGAACTACAAAGGGCAAACTCACCACACAGTGAAATAAAAAAGAAGAAGTGAGTCATTTTGGACATAATCCATGTTTCATTTGTTTACAAGCACACGTAGCACTTCACAGCTAAAGACTGAACCGTGTATTTATGTTTGACTAAGACAGCATTAATTATGACTCTTGTCTGGCGGAAGCAAAGAGTCATGTGATGCTCTAATGGAGCCACAAAGTCCACAGAGAGAGGAGGTTGGAGTGATGATTGGGTCTCCATTGTAGAGACCACTATTAGTCAACTTTGTTATTTCATTTTAACCATAATTGTTGTTTTCTAACTTGTTATTACTGTAACCATGATGACGAAGTTCCCTTAACCGACAAAAAGCTGATTTCCATCCAAACCAGTCTTTCCTTAACCATAATCAAGCAGTTATATGAAACCAAACCATGAACTTCCTCTAACCAAGTTGCTTTAACCTAATCAAAACTTAACTATAACTGTGTAAGGTCAGAAAACCGTTGATTCCGTCAGATCAGAAAAGTACTTATCATTCAGGAGAAACAGTTGCAGATTTAGAGACTTGTGGTGCAGGGTTATAAAGTCACAGATTATATTCAATATTTCAAATCAGCAAATTGTAACATTTTCACATTCAATTGAGTCTCAAAACAGGGAAATCACCTTTTAAGATAAAGTATGTTTCATTAAAATTATTGAGGATTAACATTATCAGCCTCCAGTGATAGAAGCTCTTTCCTGTAGTAATGCATATGTAAATCCATGGTATGAAACAGTTTTTATAAAGTTACTCATATTCATACACTGGAGCATAAACAGGAAACTGCTAAAGCATTCAGCAAGAACAAAGGAACAAAATTATGTGTTGGATAATAATCAGTGGTTCATGTGTTTAATGAACCAAGACTGTAATTATAATATAATCCCATTCTGCATGTTTCATGCTCCTCACTACCCAATTTAAATATATTGTCCGTTCATAACTCCTGTAAAATGCTTTGGCTGACCCCACAGCATGAGCATATGTCTAAATGCACCATGATGGAGAGCTACAGCGGTTCATAACAGAAGGCAATTATATCACTGCCTCATGAATAAAAGGAAGTAAAATAAGTAAAATAACAAACAGCTGGCATTATCATAACCTCAGTATCTGGAGCTTTAACATCACATGTTACTATGTCAGGAGTTCACATGACTTGGTACCAGAAATAGCATAAGGTTTAGTCAAGATAATGCTGCTGCAGTAGAATAATGATTTCTGTCTTCATCGCTGTGTTATTAGTTGTGTTGTTGTCATGGACTAAAATGTGTCCTTTCCCCCCGGCTTCCTCTCTAGAGACTGTATGTTTGGTTTGACCTGCATGACTTCATCCTTAATTCCCCTAGCAGGCTAATCTTAGCACTTACATTGCTGTTAGAGCACACAATACCATTAGCCGGCCGATATGCAGACTGAGATCTCAGACCTGCATCTATAGTTTATGCCGATATTGTTCCCCAAGAGCTCATCTTGGGTTTTTCAGTCTGAGATAATGATGATAATCAGCAGGTTTTGGATGTTTAGCAGATACATGTTGTAATCCTTCTCTCTACACAAACTATGCCTGCAGCTCATGGCACGTCAAATGGAAAAATACCAAATCTCTAGAAAAATGAGAAATTAATTTAACTGGCAAGTCAGCCTTGAATGAATTATTTATGCTCCTGGCTAATTAGTTAATTGTTAAGGAACCTTCAATTTAACTAAAAACTGAATGAGATGCAAATGATGGACTTCTGCCCTCAGCTCCCACAGGTGTATGTGAGGTGTATGTGTTTACACTATACTCAAACCATCTTGAAGTGCAACTGAGTCAAATTTCCTTGTTTTTCCTGTTTGAACTTCAAGTTTTAATATCATGAACATATACAATTATGGCCTCTGACACCAGAGATGTGTTATGTTTCCTCATTTCATCCCCTTAGAATTATAAGGTTCTTTCTATGATCTGAGCTGTTTTGACTTATTGAGCTTCAAAGTTTTTGCATTTCATAGGACACAATTGAAAGAACCAGTAATGCATTCAACTTGAATAATACACCTCACACAATATTAATATGTTGTCACAGAATGTAAATAACCCTATAATTCCAAGAGGATGATTTAACCAGATGGTAACCACTGGTGCATTTTCATGGATCTGCTTAATGTGCAATTTGAAACTACAAACCTAATAACAAACTTAGAAATACATACATTTGGGAAATAAAACTCTTGCATGCTGACATGAGGTGCTTTTTCAGACAAAACTGAAATGGAAACATGTTCTTTGTGCTCAAGTTGTGGCTCAGGTCCAAGGTATCAGTTCAGCTGGAAATCTGTTGTCATGTTGAATTGCAATAATATTGCAAGAAACCTAGCTTTAGTGACAAAACATAACAATGGAAACACCATTGGCCTTCATCTTAGTTGACTGTTAGTCATAATCTTGCTCACAATTGCAACGGAAACTTGGGTTTTCCTCATTTTCTGCCTCTTCCTCTGCCTCCTCCTCTCATCCTGAATGTCTGTATCACTAACTCAATGTTTGTGCAGTTTATTTGTATAAATATAAAAATTCATATAAATGTAATCTCTAGAAGACGATGTTCTCGAGAAGCTAAACATTTACAGACTCAAGCCTCACACCATAGGGTCATCACCACATGAAGATCAATTAAACATTATTATATACACATTTCATCTAATCATGGCTACCTGCAATTCTTTATCACTATCATATACAAATGTTCAATGAAATCTTGTTGCTTAAGATGTTGAATCTGTCTTTATGGTATTTTTATATCCTGTTCCTCAGGAAAAATGACTTTTTCTGAAGTAACTGATTTACACAGGGAAGTGAGAATTCCAACTGTGCGTCCGTTCTTTCCAGCTCTCATCCTGCTGACGGTGAGCAGCTGATGACCTTTGGCTTGGTGGAGAGCAGCAGGACTCATGGCTGTGGAAATGCCGTCATCTGATCGCTGGGGGAGTTGTGAAAATGAGGAACATGTACTGCACGTCCTCTTCAAAATGGCACAGTCAGGTCAGTGTGGAGCGGAGGTCAGTGACAAGTATGAGAGTTAATGTGTTCATCAAAAATACCTGAGTAGTTCATTTGGAGAGCCAGTCATTCAAAGACACACCCAGCAGGATGCACCATGAAGTGCACTTCATAATCTCTGTGTCTGACAACATAATGAAGCATGTGGTGTCTGAGGAGAGGTGGGGATTCATATTGAATTATGAGGTTTTATTTTTGATGTAATTATGCAAATATTACTCGATCCACGCGGTGGCACCTCAATCTTTGACTGGATTAGAGCAGTGGCCCCCAGGACTCAGAGCCCTGCTGACCTTCATCCTAACCATCTAATCACAGAGCATTTTATACCCAGGATAAAAAGTGAATGTAATTATGGAGCTGCTGGGATAGAAAACAGCTACATCATGAATCTGGTGAATCAGAGCTGGGTTAAAGAAACTTCATTTATTCAGGTTCTGGAGATTAATGTGCCAGTGTGAATGGACGACTGTGAGCAGCATCATTCAGGTGCAGAGCCATGTGTCAAACTACTTAATTCCTGTGATTTTCTTTTTGGCGATTAACTTTAAAATCCAAGTATTAGGTTAACCCAAGAAGAAGAACCTTAAAGTGGCTGAAAACAACAGATCTGTCTCAGTCCACAACCTTGCATTTGCTGCATTTGGCGACCCAGTACGTCACAGTGAGATTATGGGAAATAGAGAGTTAAACATAAGTGTAAAGCATGCAAGTGCATCGCTTTTATTTTGAAGGAGACTACTATTATTTCAATTAATGTGCGTTTGTGTGTCAGTGCGAGTGCATGTATTGTCACTGCAGTGTGTTGGCAAACAGAGCAAGATGAGAGAGATGTAAGCTAACCGTTAGCTCTCAAATACGTCGGCTCATGTTTGAAAAAAGTAAAGATTGATACAGGATGTAGAGCTTTTAATGTAAGTGTTTAGTTACTTAATGCAAAGGTGAGGCCATGTGCTTGGTTGGCAGAGACCGGATCGCCATGTTTATGGATTACAATTTGAATCAGCATTATGAGACTAATCGCACAGAAATATCAGAACTTGAGTGACATCTGCATGGACTGAATCTGAAGCTTGGCTAGCTAAGCTGCAAAAGCAACAAGGACTTTATAAATATTTGGGGATGGAGCAGTCAATGCACATTTTCTCCACAATACGTGAATGTGGATTAAATAGTGATATAGTGTTGTGGTTTTTTTACTGTTTGTGCTTCACATTTTTACTGGAACATCTACTCTTAACAGTAACATCTTATTAAAACCAAAGTTTACTGCGTTTCATAAAGATAAATATTATATAAATATCATAATATCATAAATATTGAGCAGAATTGAGTTCAGCCTATTGGTCCAGCCCTCCACAACAATCTCAGTCTCTCAGCCTCTCATCCCTTGGGAAAAATGAATTGCCAACATTTGTGCACCACACACATCAACCTGCCCAACAGGATAGAGTCAGATTCACCTTCTCCTCCAAGTATGGTTTCTTCTGGTTTCAAAAAAACAATTACATTATGGTGACAAATGCAACGGCTGGCTGGAGTCTACATTGTTTTGAGTGAATGAAGCACCATATTCATTTACCCACCTGGGGCTTAGTCAGGGCTGGATGGTGGGTTAACAAAGTACATGACACCAGAGATTTGTGGTTAGGTTCAGGCAACAAAAGCACTAAAGGTTTAAGTTTGGGGAAGACTGTGGTTTCACTTTGATTATTAATGCAGACTTTTTCTGCAGCAAACCAGACCACAATCTCTCCCAAAACCTAAGTGTTTTAATTACTACAAGTGAATATTGTGTTGTAAGACTGAATCATTTTGGTGGAAAACAACAACTCATTAAAAGAAATTGTGATCTGATCATTCATTCAAAATGTGTTTGTTGCATGTTTGCAAACAAAATACCCATAAATATGTATATTTATAGAATTTAGTATCTAAAATACCTATATAATTTTAATTTCTGGAACATAGGGTTGAGATGGTTAGGTTGAGACAGTTCACCAGCAACTAGCTGGTGAACATAGAGGAGATTTAGCAGCTAAAGAGCCAGATGTTCCCCTCAGGAGTTGATCGAGACCTTGAATAGACCTAAAAACAGAGTGAAATTTGGACTTTACATCCATCAGGTTTTCAGAACCATTCAATTAGTCAACAGCTGTATCCGAGGACAGTAATTAACTTTAATCTTGTATGTAATGTTGCAGGAACAGGCCTCAGTTGATAATTGTCTTTTTATTTTTTCAAGATGATTATCATTTAATTAAAGTAGAACATCTGATTGCATTGAAGCAGCTCCTCAAAGACTGCAAAGGCAAACACAAGGAATTAACTTTGCAAAAATACCCACTGCTATTTACAGAATTATTGTCGCACAAGATGAGACAAAAATACCCTTTGTTTTAAGTTTAATTCAGTTTCTATGGAAACAAACATTGTTGCTATGTGACGGAGTTGAAAGACGAGTTGAAAAGTGTATGTTGTGCACACAGCTTATATATATTTATGGCGAAGGGCTGTTTTTAGTCTGTATGACAGAGATAGGTTCATTCATTTCGTCCCATTCGTGTTTTCAATGTCCTGTTAAAATGCTAATTTCAGCATCCGTCATTGCTGCCAAGTCATTTCAACAACATGTTACAGACTAAATGTAAATGTGTGTGAAAATATTTTACACCTTAGAACTAATTAGACTGAAGTTCCCTTTAGGCTGAACACTGAATATGACCTGTTTGTCAAAGGGCTGAGATTAGCTCAACACCTAATTAGTCCAGGTTCATTAATTCAGTAAAGCCGGTTCCCGCTTTCCTCTTTCTTGCTGCATTAGTTGGAGCTGCTTTGTTTTTTCTGATTAGGCTTCACAGACACACGGCGATTAAAAGAAAGGGAAAAAAAACCAAACTTCAATTACAGACAAAAACACAAATAAGCCAAAGTATTTTTTTCCCCTCTCTCTTTCCTTCTGTTCTGCTGCTCTGTCTGTGAGTCTACTTCAAGTGTGAGAAGTCACCGTCTGCTGCCAGTGTTAAGGACATGTCAGCTTATAACTCAGCAGGTCTGTTGATCACCACGTCTTTGATTATTGCGGTGCAAAATAGCAGCTCCCCTCTCAGCGCAATCTGTGCAGGCCTTTGTCTATCTGCTCTGCTATGTGCCATTTAATGGGGTCTTCAGTTTCTGTGTGGTGTCTCTGTGATAATGGTTATTATTAGCAATGTATCACTGGTATAACAAATTCCTTTCTTCAGGCTGCCGGGTTGGTAATTACAAAAAAAAAAAAAAAAAAAAAAGAAAAAAGAAAAAAAGAAAAACAAATATTTATGAATGAATATTTCTGGCTGTTTTCTCTGGACATATGGAGCTAACAATACATGATAATATTCTTAGTTCATAAAATCTTTTCAAAATGAATTTGCTTACAAATAAAATTCAACTAAATCAAGGCGATGCTGCAGAAAATGACCTGAGAAACAAGGCTTAAACTCAGCAGTGGCCATGTTCCATTACTTTGTCATTAAACAGGTCTAAATGTGAACTCTCGACCAACATGGTGTTCAGTGAGTTTGCTTTGCTGCTTGTTATCTGAGTCACTGAGCGCTCTCATTTGAGCTAAACCAGGAGCTATTTGATTTCTGTCCAAACTCAGGGGTTCTGACTGTCATTAAAATGTGCGAGCTCAAGGTTACTCGCACCATTTGGACTGAGACTCATGCTATTAGACACTGTCTCTGCCGGATGTAAATGAGGTCTTGGACCCAATGTACAAGTGAGACGGGGGATGGAGCAGGAGGCCTCTGGTGTCTCCTCTTCAGAAAAACCTAACACGAGCAGTTTGATTCATAATGAGGAAAGGTTGAAATACGACATATACAAAGATGCTACATGTTGAAAGTTTACCTCATTACAAAAATGAAAAGATTAGCTTTATTTCGATCTATTTCGAAATATTGCAGCGACTGAAGACGATTGTCACTTTGACCATTGTCAGTTTCAAGCGCAAGGACTCATTGTTTATTGTGTGGCCACATCTGTGTTGAGTTGTAGCTGGTAACAGGCTGAGACTTCTGTATTGATGAATAATTAATAAGATCCAGAAAATGTTTGAGCTGTGTTCAGTTTCTATGGTAAATAAACAGCATATCCTGTGGTCATGTGAAGGCTTACCACAAAACTCTCCACACCAGTATGAGACTCCCCCCAGCAGCTGCCAAGTTTAGCAGCTGTAGCTTTACTAGTTTCTCAGATTCAGTTCAGCCCATTATTTTCTGGATTAATCCATCGTTTGTGGACGTTGTCTTTTTAAACTCACCTATTCTATGATTGATCCTCTAGAAGGAAGATGTATTTCAACATGTCACATTTGACTCCTTGTCTGTGAATGTTCATTGCACCACAGGAAGCTGTAGAAATGTTACCAGCTGTTTCAGTTTGGATTCATAGACAATAGATTATGTCTGGTGTCCAATTTATCATCCTCACACAGGACCTGGTGGCCAGCAGGACAGACTGGGACTTGTTCTTCATGTTGATGTGGCTCTTCAGCCTCTGTAGCAAGAATCCCTGTCTCTTCTACACTAATGTCCACACATCTTATTTCCTCCACCACTATGTAACAATATGGACACATACAGTGCATATTTCAAATGATGTACTGGTTATATGTGCCTCCTACAACAAGGTTAAATGAATTGCTCACAATAAGAGGGAATGTTTGATAAATAAGATCCACATTACTCTCTACACTTGGACTGTACACCATACAAGGGGGGCTAATTCAGACCAGATGCGGTAAAAGCAATGTGGAAATCTAAAAAACCCATTGCTCTTGTCAGTGTGTAAAGATGCAACATACTTTTACTTTTTAACCATTTCATTTTCATTTTTTAACCATTTCAGCTGCTGCATGTGGAGTCAGTGACATTTTGTGTTAAAATTAATAAATTTACACCAGAGTGAAATTGAACATTCAGACATCCTCAAAACTATGTAGAGAGATAGGAGCTGGCAGCAATGCAGCAGACATGCAGCCAGTGCGCACACATACGCGCGCGCACACACACACACACACACACACACACACACACACATGTTTTTCCACAGCAGATCAGTGACAGCAGCTGTGACACACATACAGTGCATCTCTGGTGTTAAATTTGATTAATGATTTGGGTTTATATCAAGAAGATTTTATCTATTTGAGGAAAAGTGGAAACCCAGCACTGTGAGAGGGTATGAGAAGCACTGAAGGTTGATTGAAATTGAGCAGGAGATTCATACCAAATGTAGGATTTTTAATTGCTATAAAACTTCTATTTGATGGAACAAACAAAAAAAGAAGAAAAAAAAAAGGGGTGAAGTTGCAAATTATCTACAGTTTGGCAGTTTTCTCTTTAAATTACAGCTGTGTACGTTTTAATGTGTTAATGTGTGTGTGTGAATCAGAGAAAGACGAGCAGTGCTGGTGGGAAGAGTAGTCGGTAAATGGTTTCATTGCTGAGATGAAACCACTGAAGCCACTTTCATTTTCCTCTAAGATGCCCCCGCAGCTGAGTGCATGTGAAATGTGAGGCCATCATTGGGATTGAGTGCCGTGTGATTTGACTTACTGGCAGAACTTAATATGACACTGAAAACAGTCAGTGTGTCAACAATTACAGGGTAACAAGAGACACACAAGAAGAACTTTATTGTGAGCACATGCTTTCACACCATTAACATGCAACTGCTTCTATTGTGTCTGGGAGCAAATGGCAGAGATGTACACAAACACAAATACACTGTCCACAGATAAGGTATAATAGATTCACAGCCGTATAATAGAGCTGATTTGATGACCTTTCACAGAAGGGTGGTTAAAAGAGTGGTCATGTGGCCTAGAAGTCGCTCTCATTGCTCCCACAGCAATTACAGCTGAAGTGTTTGTTAAATCTCCAGATGACCTTGTGACACTGCTCAGTGACATTCAGGCTTCCTGGCAGATTTGAAATCCACATATACAGCGAGTAGACGAAAAAAAAATAAAATAAAAATAAATAAATAAATAAATAAATAAATAAATTACAGGGCCATTTAAGTTGCTTTATATATGAACCACATGTTATTATGCCTGTTCACAGGCATTTGATGTTTTTAGTAACCAAGGAAATGGACTTGTATGTTGTTAGACCTTTAGAAAAACTAGAATTACCACTGTTGTCTGCCTCTGCCAGTCAGACTAATTTTACTAATTTACAGACTAATTTTACTAATTTTTACTAATTTTAGACTAAATTTAGATTTATGCAGTTTCATAAAATATGAACAATTAATGTGAAACTTGTCATAATTGCTCTGTGAAGTCTTGAATAGTGGTGTTTTGTGAGGGCATGATCTCAACCTTTATCCAAAATCAGTTCATCCTTGAGTCCAAATCAACATTTGAGCCAAATTTGATGTCGATATCACAATCACAAGGTCAAAACCATGTGTTGTAAAGTCACCGTGACCGTCACCGTGACCCATGAATATGACTCGAGACCAGCAGAATCTCAGACCAAAACAAATGTCCACCACACCTCTGCCCTACGTTTGGCCACAACTCCCCCCCTTTCATGTTCCCAGTAGGCAACGTGCTACAGAGCCACCCTGTTTAAACCAGAGCAAACGAAAAACAGCCACAACCAAAAACCCACACGATGCAATAGCAATATCAAAATTTCCCAAACATATTCACAATGTGGGTAGCAGCAAGTTAGCTAAGTTATGATGCAGGAGGACACTCACTAATGGAAACAGACATGTAGCCATCAAGTTACTTACGCAGTGAGAAGAAAAGCCAACTCTTAGTCAAGCTGGAGCCCTTCAGCCACTCGCAGGTTTTTTATCCCAGTAAAGACGGACCAGCACTGGCTCAGCGGTTGGACTGGGAAAGAAATTCAGCCTTGGGTTTCTGCTGGGATCACAGTTGCACAAAGGGCCCTGGTGGAAAAAATGTAAGACTTTTAGAAACTTTGTGTCATTTTAAGAACCTTTGAACACACTGACTTTTTATGATAGTTCTTATTTTTTATACATCCATTTTGATATGGTCTGTTTTTCCAAATGAAGTGCCCCTGTAATGACTTGTGCTATATAAATAAAGTTGTTATTTTTACTGTCATATTCAATGGTTAAACAGAAAACCATCAATATAGTACAGCCATGGGACATCATCATACACACATGCTATGCTACCATGTCTGCACCCACACAGATGCCCACCTTTGGGCTGAAACCAATACGTTCACACCACATTCATCGGTTGTTTCTGAAAGTCAATGCAGGAAACTCAGGAAATGACAGAACAAAGTGAAGCAGCGATATGAGGCACATTTACGAGAACTCAGCAAAAGAAAAACTAAATAACTCTGGGTAGGTTGATTTATGATGACTGAATCTCATCTTTTTATTGTCACTATAAAGCATCACTCTGCCTTACTTTAAATGTAAAAAAACAAAACAAAAAAAACCTCTACCTCTACTATAGAAACACAAAGTCTCATCTATTTGCTTTGAAGATCAGGTATTATTATATAATTGTAGATATTTTCTATGAATATCCTGCCAATTACTCCCCTGTCAGGAGTGGATCGCAGTGAGAAGGAAAGCATTATGTAAACGCTGGACCCCTGACACCAGTGTCGGTGGAGGGAACTATAAAATTGAACAGTGTATTGCTTGTGTTGTTGGTGGTGGGTGGCAGCTGTATTTACCACTGGAGCCTGTTGTTTCCTCTGATTTAATGAGTATCAGTGCCACTTCAGAGCTGATGTCACCGTTCACCTCAGAACAGGAGTGGGATTTTACCAACTGGTGATAATAATAAAGCCTTTTATCAGTGTGTGGACAATGTGTTTGGCGGTGCACACTTTTGTCAATGTGAGATATAAAAATAAACACTGGCTGTGACATTTTATTATTAGACATAAGGATGCTTATATATAGGGAATCTAACAGGATGTGAGTTAATTTGGTTGACGAAAGGCCCAGATACGTCTGGGTCATCTCATAGTTTGGGTTGTGCCTCCACAAATCATTATACTGTACCTCTGTCTGTCTTAGTTTTGGTCCTGTTTGGTCCTGTTTGGAGGCCAGATGTCAGGTTCTGGAGATGCTGGACATGCTGGGTAGATGCAAAAAACAAACGGGTAATTTAATTAAGAAGACAAGAACCTACATGTGTGGGTAAACTGAACTAAATAACTAGTCCAGAATTCAGGTAAAACAAAAAAACAAAAAACAGAAGCTCTGGGGACAGAGACTGAAATACACAAGGGAGACAAGGTTAAGTAACACAGGTGGAACACATTAGGGCGGGGCAGGAAATCAACAAGGAGGGAAAGGAGAGACAACGACAGGAAGTGAAAAACACAGTGGACCGATAAGGAAGTCTACTACAAATCAAAAGGAATTCAAGCCAGAGTCCAAGATTCTTTCAAGTCAAGTCAACTTTACCTGTAGAGCACATTTAAACACAGCATTGAGCTGCCAAAGTGCTAATAAAACAGATATATGAAGTAAGTATAAGAAGAGAAAGGTAAATAGAGGGATTGACTTGACAGATATATTATCGTTGGAATAATTGGTCAGATCCGCCTTGTTAGTTTGTGTGTTCTTTACTTTTTTTTTATATCCCTCTCTCCCCAACACTACACATTTGTGTTCACAGTCCAATCAGACATTGCAATGCAGGAAACATTGCAAATATTTCCTGCATTGCAATGTCAGTTCACGTGGTGCTTACCGATCAGGCCTGTGGCTCAGCCTCTGCTTTGAAGCTCACTTCACGTGGAGGCAAGAGGGAGCTGCATCACTTTGTTGTGTGACTGTAAAATGCACTCACATTAAAGTTAAAGTGGTTTCTCTTACAGATGTTGACATTTGGGTAAATAAAAGCCTTCATTTGTACAGAGCTTTACAGCCTGTCCAACATGTGATCAACGCTCCTGTGTAACATCAGTCCATGCAAAGATTTGCTGGCGGATGCTTTTTTAAATCATCAAACGCATTATTACGTTTTTGAAAGTAAGATAAGATAACTCCCTGCAGATGCACATTTTGAATTCAGAGCCACTAAAGAGGTTTTACACTGTCAGATCTATTTTTGCACGTCTGCTCCTTTATATAATTTCCCCGCTTCTTCCTGATCCAGAAAGAGCTGCTCCTCTTAGGCTTCCTATGTAATTAATCTGCTTTTACCAGACTGAAGTTGGGTTGACTGAAAGAAAATATACTTTAGAATTTCCTCACAGCTTATCAAATGGTTTAAGTAGTCACTTGTTATAATGTTAATGTGTCTTTAGAAAACTAAATAAAGCTGCAGCTGTTTTGTCAAAGAAGCTTTTGTAAGCTGCTGAGATGTGCTTCATTAGATTCAATTCAGCGTAACAAAAAATTACACAGTGTTTCCTATTGTGGCACAGAGGGGGCACTTTTGTTTTATAGGGTACCTCAGTAATTGTCTCTTGATTCCAGTGGAGGGTTGTGGAGCAGCTCTTTGTGCCCCTGGTTTACGTTCACAGGCCCCTGTCTCCCTCTGCAGGATGCCGGCAGAGCTGGCCACTCACTGTGAGTTTCCTCTGTCTGCACTAGTTGTCACTGTAACACAGGGTATGAACACGCAGCAGTGTCAGTGTTTCCCTATGTGGCCTTTCATTTGTTCATATACAGGTTATATGGAGTGATCATCAGACTGAGTGCTGCATTGTACCCCCTGACATGATTTCTCAAACTCTACTTCTTTTGTGGAAAACTTTGAAGTTTTCTGCTCCACTGAATAAATACAAAAGTGGTTGTTGTCTGAAATGAAAGGAAGGCAGCAGACTGACAATAACATCATTCATCTCTAAGACTGACAGGTTTAGTCACTGCTTTTATGCCGATGATGTTTTTTCATGCAAATTTCACCCATCTGTGCAGCAGCAGTTACACACCTGGAGCCCAGAAAAGTGACTCACGTCTCAGAGAAAATGATGCTGAGTTTTCAGAAGTGTCTGCAAATGCACAATGTCATCTTTATGCCACACAAACAGCCCTTTATGCTGTTGCTCTGCAGTCAACCCTGTTGCTTTTTCTTCTTTTAACATCATATCTGGTTGCTGGAATCAAAAGTTGGTACATGAAGTGAATCCAACCAGTCATTTTAAATCTGGATACATGTGTTGGGATTTGGTTCATTATTAAGTCAGTGATAATATGGCAACTTGAGCTCGATGCCCTTTATGTCAGGATGAGTCATCAGTCAAATTTTTCTCTTATTTTTGCTTTTGAGAAAACACAAAAGTGAGCTGAATGAAATGCCAAACCCATCATGTATTTCATTCTTGTTGGATTTCGCACAGTAAATCTGAACGCGGTCCTAACTCATTACACCATCGCCTGCTAAAGGCCGCATGAGTCACCGTGGCATATCTGTATGAGTGGGCCGGAGACGGCTCATGCAGAGGAGCCCACGTGCTGCTTTTTTTCACCAGCGGTGATGTCATAACTCGAGACTTCCTGAACACAGGGTTCATTCACAGAGGCCTTCCCAACTCGTGGACTGAGCACCAAACAAGCCGTCGCCATGACAACTGCAGCCTCCGGGCATGTGAGTCTCCTTTCTTGTTGTTATTTGTTATTTGAGGGTGGATCTGGGTTTGAAACTGTGTGGACACTGTCCACAGTCACGTGCGCCCGTGTAAACCTAAGTTAAACTTTTAAGTTCAGTATATTTATATCCTTCTTAAAGTAAAAACAAACATGCTGGGTCTCCCAGGGGTGTCTCTTTTCCTGGCTCAGGACAGGAGGGGAGCATTTGATGAGTCACTGTCTGCTTTGAGTCGACTAATTTTCAACTTTTCCTCTCATAATAGGCAACACAGAGAGTGAAGAGACACCTCTGAGCTGTGTCTGCAGTGCACACTGACAGGAGGCAGGACGGGTCCACAACCTCAATGCGTTGTTGATGAAATGTAATATTCGATTAACTTATTATCTTGTCAACAAGAATAACTGCAACCCTCATATGCTCAGTCCTTACACCGGAAGCCAAGGTTCAGATCCAGCCTGTTCCCTTTGCTGCATGTCATTCTCTCTCTGTCTTTCCTGCCACTCTCTCTCTGTCTCTATCACACTTAGGAACTGAAACTGCCCCCCCCCCCAAAAAAAAAAGGTTAATGCATTAAAAACAAGGACAGTGTAGATGCATATGGTTATTATTTATTTCTACTTTTAAGGATACAAAAATAGCATGAAACAGAGACTTTTTAGGAGGCACAAAGACTCAAAATGGAACAAATACAAGACAACTATCAACACAGAAAATAAAATAAGACAGCATTAATAACCCTTTTCATGACCAAAGATTTTTTTACGCATTGTAAAATAACAATAACAAACTCACAAACAAAAATATAACCTATTAAAGGGAACATGTTTTAGGTAATGTATCATAATTCCCTCAGAGAGTTTTACATTGTAATGAAACTGATGAATGATATAATGATAACTAAATCACTGTGTAAATTATAAACAGATACATAACAGACAACAACTTTGTTTGTATTTTAGTCTACTCAAAGTTTATCGTAACACATGAACAATCACACTTAGTATCTGATATTTACAGAAAAGGGGAAAAAACTATTTCATATAGATTACATTCAAGAAATGTCAAATGCACTTGTGCTGTACTGGCTCAATGAAAAATATCATTAATAGATCAATATTAGCTTAACTAATATTGATAAATATAATCATACTATCAAATAGATTCATATAAAATATGAAAACATTGAGATTCAGTCTTACATTTTATATTATGTGTTTTTTCTTATCACTTTTAACATTTGCAACATTTGTTTTTCTTTACAATCACAAAAACAGCACTTGGCACGTTTAAGGTACTCCAATTCACTCAGTGAAATATTCCCATATTACAAAAATATGATTTCAAACAACTGATTTTTCTTCATCAAAGCTGTGGTAGCACATCAGCAGTCCACACTGCATCTCCGCTGCTGTGCTGACAGTATAATGGCAGGTGCAGAAAATAAAGCACAGGCTCTTTGCATCGGTAAGCACCAAACTTCTGCATGGGCAGGCACTTAACTTTGAGTATACTGATTGTCATTACAGGAATACACAAAACACACAAGAAACACAGTATAGGCTTTGGATATTTCTGTGTTGATGTTATGACAATCAACAAATAAAATAGAAAACTTTTTTGATAAAAAAAGAGAGAAAATCACCTTTAGAGTGCAGGAAACCTCTCACTTCACCTTTCATGACAGACTTCAGATCTGTTTTTAAATGATATTAAATGCAAGATTTAAAAAAACAAAACAAAAAACAAATCAACGCAAGCAAAGAAGTTATTAAAAAGAAAAAAAAACGCCATCACTGTTGCATCACAGGCTCCCATCAAGCCACCTACAATATATATTTTACGAATATAAAAAACGGGACATTATTCACATGACTCAACATGATATGAAATGTAATGACCCCCTGTTGTCGAAAGCAGTGCATATTAGGAGGCGTCACAATAGTTCATTCGTATATGGTTAAGGCAGTGTGCGTTTCATTTCCATTAGAAAAACTGCACTTTAAATGAGATGATCAGCATGTGAGCACACAGCGTTACACACAGACAACATACACACTTTGTGCAAGAAGAATTAAACAAAACTTTGGCCACATATGGTGGATACTTAGGGTGACTTTACACACTGATTTCATCGGTCACTAGTCTGAGGCAGACGGGTGTCATTTTATTGCCAGGCTGATTTTATTTGTCCTGATTTTATTCTTTTTTTTCTTTCTTTGTAAAGCAAAGTGGAACCTGAAGAGGAAATGAAGGCAATAAGGCACATTAGCCTGATGTCACTGGTTCTTTGGAAACCTGCTGGGTGTGATTGTGGCAGATGTTATGGGCTGGATGAATTCTTCTGTTTGGTGCGTGCAGGAAAACATCCAAAGCAAACACAACAGTCCAGAGCTGGTATTTCTATCTCTATAGGGCAAAGGAAACAAGGAAGTGCATCATCCCACTGGAAGGTTGAAGACCATTTGTGTGTGTGTGTGCTGGGGTGGGTATGTTGTCATTTCCTGCTGGAGTCCGTCCATTATGTCTGCCCTCTGGCCTGAACGCCTGTCAGATCCTTTCTTATGATCTCATTCACTGTAAAGCAAAAAAAAGAGACGGGTTGTTACACACTGACAATATTCCTGAAACACTGTTGACAGCAATGCATTATGGTCCAACTGACAATGCAGACCATTGGTGAAATGCTGCATTGAAACCATCACTAGAGGTAAAGACATGCATGTAAGATGATTGCTTCCTGTTGCAGATCACTACAAGTTTGTGCACACACATCAACAGAGGAGGAAGGGTGTTGAAATGGAAACTTTCACAATGTCATGTTTCTAAAAATAGAAGCACCATGAGCGACAGCGGGAGGGAGGGAGGGGGGGGGAAGGGATGTTGTGGGTTGGTCATGAAACCTGTCAAAATGAAATAAAATTTTGCATTTGTGGCTTGAATAACTGATCTTTCTTACACCTGCTCACATGCAAGCAACAGGTTTGGAGAGTTTGGAGCTTGATAAAATAACGACGGCGAAGCCACCGACCATCACGCCAGTTCATGCACGCAAGCATTCGCAACTGTCAACAGGTAGTTCTGCATCAAGCAGGAAGGAATGTCGACTATGTCTAATATGTGATCTCTCCAGATATGCCACACTGTCTGTGTTTGGCTCTGGTGTTTATCTGGGAGCACAGGCCTGAAGGCCTCCTGTGTGTCTCTCTCTCTGTGTGTGTGTGTGTGTGTGTGTCTGAGTGTGTACACTGGCACTTGGAGACATTATAGGCTGGTGCCACTGCTCTCACTGTGCCCTGGGGGAGCTCATTAGGGCCGATGAGTAATATGAGTATTTCAAAGTGGGCCAAAAAAGCTCTTTGCCTGCAAAGACAATATCGTGTCTGTGACTTTGCAACCATGGTGATGAGCAACACTTGGGCTGTTAAACTAAAATAAAAAATGTGCATGATAGAATCTGTTAGAAAAAATACATAAGGTTGAATGAACTAATGAATGAAAGATAAATAATGTTAAGACTCTGTAAACAATAATACATGTTGCTAACTTGCACGGCTGACCTTATTTTAGAGGTTAAGAGACTTTCTTTAGATGGCTTGTGCGCTCTAATTTTAAAAGAGCCCAAGGGTGCAGCTATTAAAACATGTAAAATGAAATCAGACACCACCTCCCCCACACCGCAACATCTGTGACAGGCAGAGGAGCTCACCACACAATTATCTTAAAAAAAAAAAACAAAAAAAAACAAAACTGTTGCAGGGTAAAGACATATTCTTATGCAAAGAGCAGTCAGTCTTGAGCTGTGAATAAAAATCTGAAAAACAATAAACTATCTGGACAAGGCCAAAAAAATGTTATTTCTAACTGAAATTATGAAGTAGCACCACAACTGCACAAAGTGTTTTGATTAAGAAATGAGACAGAAATGTTCGACCATCCAACAAACTGATCTTTGTGTTTCTCTCCATCTCGCCTGCTGACTTTCTATCTGATTACTTGCAGATGTGAAAGAGCAATGGCCCGTCACACTGAGCGCACTTTATAGCCTGAGCAGTATCTGAGAGTCGCGAGGCTGAAGGAGAAGCCAAACTTGGGTGCTCTGCTGTCGTCACAACGCCAGCGTCCATGTTTATTTTAGTCTGTAGTGGAATTCCCTCTGACACCTAATGCCTTAAAGAAACTTTCATCTCACCTGCGGTGCCACACGTTTTTTTTTTTTTTTTCCTGAGCATAGACTGGGCTCAGAGAAGCAGCAGGAGCGCCGCAGTGGGGCAACATACAGTGGGGGCTTTGCTGGGTCTAATGAAGGGTTGGCATGGACTGGCTATTTGAGGCTGGCTGAGGGAACACTCAGGCTAGTCTCTTCAATAGGTGAGTGTCTGGCTCCTGAGCTCTGCACCAATGAGTTGCACTGTTTACCAACTGACGGTGGGAGGAGAGAGAGAGAGACAGAGAGAGAGAGAGAGAGAGAGAGAGAGAGAGAGAGACCTTGTACAGTAGCTGACTCAGTCGCTGCACGCTGCCTGCTGAGAGCTGGAATGTGTGTGTTGTTTGTGTCTCCCCGAGTATTTGCATGCTCAGACAGTGTGTGTGTGTGTTTGTGTGTGTGGCGGGTGTGCATGACGCTCACAGGTTGTGTTGGACCACATCGATTGGAGTGAGGCCGGTGTGGGACTGTAACGACAGCGTGAAGCTGAAAACCACAGAGAGAAAGTGGAGTGACTGGACTGACAATTAAACACCAAGGTAGCCACAGAACTGGTGTTTCAGAGGTCACATGAGCACGTCTGCCTTGGAACAATGCTCACAAACAGCCACGTAAAAGAGTTACTGTTTGGTAATATCGTTCCTTTTCTCTGTGCCGGATATAATAGAGGAAATGGAGAATAAACATAGTTAATATGAGGTTTAAGGTGTCAGAAGTGAAGTGACATAAAGTCCCTTTAGTACAAAATTTTCTCTTTGTGTTACTTCCTCAGGGAAACACTGAGAAAATTTCACTCTCACTTGATCTGGCTAACTCAGGCAAAGCCAAAGTCTCATATTAGCTTAAGAAAACACTGCTAGGTTTGGTAATGTCAGTCCCTCGGTCCACCACTTTGGTCCAGACCGAAATATCTCATCAACTGCATAGATCGCCATTTTGATCGCAATTTAGTTGGATTTATGGTCCCCAGAGGATGAATCACACCAACTTTGGTTAAGATTTTTGAATGTCTTGATGTGACAGATTTGGTTCTCTCACTGATGTCGCTGTGAGACTGAAGTGCTGTAACTTTATCACCCCTATGTGCCACTGATCAATTAGCAACACCATGAGGTCAAAATTCGAGTTGTATTCAGGAGCAAGCACGTGTGTAAATGTTAGCACGCTAATACACTGAAGTCTGACTTTGAAAGGATAAGGAATAAGGACTGTGGATTTTGTTGAGCCACTTTTCTTACAGTGTAGTTGCATTGGAAAGGCTTCTCATCACAGCCAGTGTGAAGAGACAGAAACATCACATCAAAATCTTACATAGGAGTATCTTGAGTGTTGTTTTTAGAGGCAGAACATGAACTGACTTGATTAAATAACCTGTGCACAGTAGATTAGCACTCATCACTGCGGCTGTAGGTCTAAGCTGTGTATTCGATCAAGCCTTTCAAATGGGATGGAAGTGAGCTGAGACTAATGCGTGTCCACCAAGCTGTTGCTATGTGCTTTATCTCTCCTGCCCTGATCTCTACCTGCTGGAACAATTTCACCTGCTCCACTGCCTCTGGGCTTTATTCCACACCCACTAAATCCATCTCCCTCTGCCTTTGTAGGCTACACCAGTGGCTCTTTTTCTGCCTCCACAAACTATGTGGCTCGCACCGAGCTAAACGCCAGACATTCTTGACCTCCCTGGTCCAAAGGTGAGGCACGTTTCCACAGGTATTCTTTCAAAATTTTCAATTCAATAGAAACTCGTCCTTGTTTGAGCGCCAACAAGCAGCAACTTGTGTGACGCCTGTAGATACAAATCTTATGTGTGAGTGAGATTATGAGCCACGTTTGGATACAAAATGAAAGAGACTTTCATTTGACACCAAGATTGACACAGTTCAGGCATCTCAGAGATGCAACAGTTAAAAACCACAACACTGTCGATACCAGGATGTGGCATCACCCTTTTTTTCCAAAAATGACTAGAGACTGAAGCACATGTCTCAATGAGTAATGTTGACAATCTCACTTTGGTGAAGATGTGTTTCATGGTCTCGACTTAAATGATTGTTTTGTGGCCAGAATCATACCTCATCACCTTTGCAGTCAAACAGTAGAGGGATTAGGATTTTTCTGACCTTATCTAGCTTCTCACCTTTTGTTTGAAAAATAAAATGTTTTAAATATTGGGAAGTCCCCTATTTACTCACTTGCTGAAGACTAGGCCCAACAGTAATGGGGATCAGTGGATTGTCACCTGTGATGGGGGGGGGCACAATCCAGTTTATAAAAGAATAAAATTGCCTGCAGATTTTGGCAAAAATGAAATCTATCTACTGTTTTGTTTATAGTTTTCCAGGGAGAAGGTAATGTGTGATTTGAATTTTAAATAATGCAACTTGCACCTTGGGAGACTGACTGGTCGTCATCACCTTCTAAAGATGGAGGATCAACTGGAGGCTCAGTGACTGTTCCTCATGCTCCTTGTTAATTCACAAACTCACAGCCTGTTGCTGTTTACTGCGGAGGGAAACCCTGCAAGCTCCATCCAAAAAACACAAATTCCATTGCTGGTCTTTTTTCTTTTATTTTTTTCTCTTCGTTTCATTTTTTCCATTGAAACACACAAACACACACACAGACACACAGCGCCTTTCCTTTTCCTGCAAACTACCCTCCACCCTCCTGCTATCTTACAGGGATCAGGCTGGATTTCTGGAGGAGAACAGCTGTAAATAGGAATTTCTTGTGCCAGATTGGCAGAATCCCGCGGTCGGAAAAAAAGCTAATCCTCTGGTGGGTTCCCCCAACAGAATCAAGGGGCGTAAGGCCAAAGAGGAGCCGTGGCCAACTACAACAAACAAAGAGGCTTTCCCCAGCTCTCCCAGGCAGCTCGTTCCACTGTTTGACAATGGTTGCCATGGAAGTTGTTTTTCTCTTCATAACAGTGTCAACATGTCGAGGCGTTCGGGAGAGTGACACTTTTTTCTCCCTCCCTCGCTGACTTTAATGCCAGTGAGAGAGAGAGAGAGAGAGAGAAAAGAGCTCATTTCCTGATGTGAGGCAGTGCCAGACAAAACCCTGCGTCCAGCAGGATGGACAGGACACCCTCACCTGACTGATGCAGGCTTAAGAAAAGAAAAATATTCACTATCACGTTCTCTTATGTTGTAAAACATTATACAATTTGTCAAACCTTTAACTTAACTTAACATAAGGAAATGGTTTGACCTGTTGCCTGTTGCTGGATGTGGTCTGACATTAATTCTGTCAGAGGGTAATGAGGCTGACAAGCATAAGTATAAACATATGACTCATAATCCCTGTTATTTTCACCTTTGGCATGGATTGTTTTAACTGTGAGCTTGTTCTGTTGACTTTGTTCTGAGGGATGCTATAGCACGTAGATGGGATCAGGATATGCGAAAAGGAGATGGCGCATATACTGTAAATATCCTTGAATTGTTCTGAGGAAAAGTCATATCTCTGTTGCCGTTGCTTATCATCCATCTCTTTCGCAAAGGAGAATTGTACATATCCATCACTTTGTCTGTATGTTTATTTTCACCCCATCACACTAAGCTGTGAATGGCACAGCAAGCGATCCCACTCACACAGAGTATAAAAGCAATAACTTACACTCACCATCATCTAGGTAGGCCTGGTCCAGGTTCTCCTCTTTGACCGTCACCCTCCTCTGTCCATCTCCAGGAGCCTCCATCTGCCCTGTTCCGGGGGGAGCCCGGTTTTTCTGCTGCGCCTTCTGCGTGTAGGGCTGCTGCTGGATCACGGTGGGATAGTGCTGAGGGTGGGTCACCGCTGCCTGAGCCTGCGGGGGTGTGGGTGAGTGGGAGGTGGCTGCCTGAGGGGAGTAGCCGTCGCAGTAGATGATCTGCTGGGTGTCAGGCTGCGGAGTGGCGAGAGGCTGAGGGTCTCCTGCCCGAAGTAGGTGGTGGTTGGTGGGGGAGAACTGGATGATAGAAGGGTGCTGGCCCACGCTGATTGGGCCTCCAGACTGAGCTGGGGAGCCCGTATGGACCAGGACTGACCGGTGGGCATCAGGCATCATCCCTCCAGTCTGCTGATAAAGGCTAGGGTTGCTGCTCAGACTTTTGCCCCCACGAGAGTAGACGATGGCTGGGCTCTGCTGCTGGAAACGCGCGTCTTGGCTCGGAAGGCTGGAGCTGAGACGCTGGCAGGAGGCCAAGCCAGAGACCAAGCCATTGTCTGGGTGGAGAACGCTGCGTGGGTTGTGGTAGTAGGAATGAGGGGACAGGCCTAAGATCTGAGGCATGGCAAAGCCCATGTGGTCTGCTTCATACTCATCTATAGGCTCTGTCTTGATAGCTGGAGCTGCAGGATGACAAAAGATGACAAAAGCTGAGAGGGAGTGTTGTGCAAATCATTTCCTGCTTACTCAAAATAATAATTGATTCATTTTTCATTGAAATCTCAGTGTGTGACACTGGCATACCACAAAGAGGTTGACTAGCATTCTTACATGCCAGTGGTGTGTAGGTGAAATGTTGGGGCTGGCTGCGCTTCCTCTTGCCGTTGATAACGTAGAAGTTCACTTTAACAGAATGGCACACGGTCGTGTTTCTGTAGCACGGCACCTCCACAAACAGCATACTCTGCAAGACAGCACAGTGTCATGTAGTGACACTCACCTGTCTCTTCGAACATGTTTTGTGTGTGTCATTGGCATTATTGTACAATAACGAATGATTAGTAACTAATGTGCATTAACACACATACAGGCTGGCTCTTATCTTTGTCCACTGTTGCTTCCATTTCCCAAATTTGCTGCCCATCTAGAAAGAAGGAAAGAAAGAATGTGAAAACAATGTGGTTAACTCCGCAGGAAAGTGAGTAAGGTTGATTGTTTTAATATGGACCAGACAGTGGTGAAATTCTCCGAATCTTGAGCCTGTAAATTTGGAAAAAGTGCTGAATCCTAACCATCGGAGAAATTACCTTGTTATGTTATATAGAGAAGATACATTAACGTTTGTGAGGCGACATTTGACTTAAAATTCATGTGGACAGAAAAAGGTTCTTAGCGCGCATAGATTGTTTCACTTCTTCTTAAACCTCTGAGCAGGCCTACAGGCAGCGATGACCTGTGGATTCACCCTCATCTACTCATGAATACAGAGCTGACTTAATGTTAATGTAGGAAGCAGAAGCACGACATTGGCAGGGAAGTGATGAGAACTGCGAGCGTCTGGACTGATGATGGGCCCCTGTCATGTTACATCACACTTCATCAGATTACATTTAAAATGTGAAAAGGTTAAAAGCTAAATGTGGAACATAAACTCCATGTGGCCCAAACACATGATATGACATGTGCTGCAGTGAGTTTGTTACTGTAGGTGGGAAACCCTCTCTCAAATTGCAAATGAAAAACACATGGCTTAAATGAGTCAGCAGGAGGAAGGGGGATTCCACACAGTTTGCCAACTTTTGTTTCAAACTGTATTTTTATGATCAACTCTCTCCACTTCTCTTACAAAACGTGATGACTGCTGCTTTCTTGGCGTTTGTATTTGTTTGCGTTTCTACGCTAAGGGATACCCCGACTCTCGTTCTCCCTCTGGAGATAAGTTTGTGTGGAGGTGGAAAAGGCGAAGAGAAGGAGCCAGAGAGACAGGAGAACCTGAGCAGGCCCGACTTGGCCAGGGAAGCTTTCCTTCCCTCTGTACAACTCTCCTTGTCCAAGCACAAGATCCAGGGGAGCTCCAGCCAGAGGCAGCTGTCTCTCATTCTGAGGGATTTCACAGCTGCACTGGTCCAGAACTTTGTGTCATACAGAAACTCTCCAAAACAACGGCAATCCCTCTTCATAAGGTGTCTTTTTCCATCTCTGTCTTACTATCCATTACTGTGGTGTGTGTCGTAACACAGCGGCAGGGAACCCCGGATCAAAAAAAAAAAAAACTTCTGGGGTCCAAGTTTTAGTTGAGGTAGCCTGTGGAGTGCCTGCATCTAAAAGGCCAAGCTCTCTGCTGTTAGGCAGCTGTGGAGCCAGTGAGTCACAAGATCAGATAGTAAAAGAGTCAGAGGATACGTAAAACTGCACTGAAATTGATTTAGCTCCTTTAAACCTAAACCCTTATATCTTTTAATGGATATCAACAGATAAAAGACATTTTTTTTATTTAAGACACTTTGCATCTGTGTAAAATATGAAAATGCAAAAATTTGTTGTTTTAAAAGAGTCAAAAAGAGCAGCACATTAAAAAAGTGAGGGTCAAACCTTTTTGACCTCATACAAGTGATACACAGATGTGAAATTATACAACTCGTGGTTAAATATTTCCATTTAGACCCATAAATTTGAGCAAAATATTAAAATGATTGGTCATTATTTCCATTACTCTACTAACATTACATAATAAGAGGTTCAAAAATTATCTCATTTCCATGAAGGGACATAAAAGTAAATCCTTTAGTCCCATCCAGATTCACTCAAGTGCCAACAAACGTGGATACAATAACATTTCATGTGACACACGGAGCCATTAATCACACAACAAAAGGCTCATCTGAGCAGTGATAAGACATCATGGAAGTCAGTGAGGAATAAAATGGCATAAGGAAGTCAGGCTGCAGTGTTATCATTTGGATCATGCAAATGAACTTATGCGGCTCCATCTATACAATGAAGGCGGTGAAATATGAACAGAGACAGGGCTGCTTATGAGTCATCGGTTATCACTAATGTTGTGGTAACACTGTGTGGTGTAACAACAGAATGAGCAGATGCACAGACCAGAGATTTTATAGGTTTAGTCATAGGTTTTGTTTCCTGGCAGTGTGTGTGTCCATAGGTGACCTAAATGCTGGCACCGATGTGTGTGTGTGTGTGTGTGTGTGTGTCTGTGTTGACGCAGCTCACCCTGGGTTTTCTCCATAAAAATGACCTTGGAATCGGAGCTGAAGTTCTGTCCTGTCAGGATCATCTGCTGGCCGCCCAGAACAGAGCAGCTGTCCATGTCCTGCTTCTCCACCATGGGAAGCTCGTGCGCTGAACGCTGGGCTGTGGAGACACAGAGAGGGCTGGTGTGTTACATTTACAAACAGTAAAGACAATAAAGTCATTAGTTGTTTGAAATAAAAAAATAAAATAAATGCGACTATTGTAGTAGCTGATTTCCAGCCAAAAAAAGATGCTTGTATCTGTCTCGTGTCACTCTAAACTGAATATCTTTGGTCTGAGGACGTCACCTTTGACTCCAGACAGTTGCATTTTTTCAAAACTTCTATACATTTCATTAATTGACAATTGAAATGATCATTAAATGCAACTATCATCTCCAGTCTGTAACAACAGCTTCCTCTACAATGGGAAAACATGTAACACTTCTTAAGAAAGCTCTGTGTTGGTTCCTGTTTAACTGCTTATTACCAAGAAATGCCACTGCTTTACAATAATAAGAGGTGATGTTGAGTCATTCAACAATCAAAGCTCTCACTTACAGTTTCATTGTGTGGCAACATAAATCTGCTGAATCACAATGCAGAGAGAGGTCATGAGAGAGACAGCCTGAAATTTTAGTTCTGTACAGTTCTGTTCAGCCAGTGCCTACTGTTTGTAAAGCTTTGGACTAGATTAAATGTGGCACAATCTCGCAGGACTTTATTTTAAAATCTAGTAGAGATCCCAAAGTATCCAAACACGCCAAATATCTCTGGCTAGATTTTTGCCAAATGTGCACAGAATGATGCAAAAGTGCTGCATAGGGTTTGCACGTCTCAGTGTAAACATCACATAGCTTCAATGAAGAGCTGGAACAATCTCATACAGCAGAGAATGTATATATGACACGAGACAGTGTGAAATAAGGAGCTACGAGTTTACGTCATTACTGTAGCTCTCAGCTCTGTAGAGACACTGGATATGAACAGTCCTACACTGTGTCAAGTGCTGCTTCCTCTTCTTGTGGCGTAGTATCACCTATTCACTCAGCTGAAACTCTGCACCCACCGAGGCATCAACAAACAACGCTCTGACCTTTGAACAGGTTTGCTGGATAAAACAAAGACGGATGACACCGATGGGAGACCGCGTCTCCTCAAACACACCGTCACTGCTTATCAATGGGCTTGACAGATGCACCATAGGTGTCATTGCGAGCAACTTTACACTTGATTGGTTTTCATTGACTGCTTACAGTTCACCTTACAGCTGACGGGCAGTGACTGGTGTTTGTGCCTGCCCTGCCATGGGGAAACAGATGGGAGTCGCCGATTATAAAATATTATATTCTGCATCATGAATTTTTACAATGACAGGAGCATATTGCATTCAGCCTGTTTCACATTAATATGATGTTAATGTTATGTCTTGGCCAGCGTGTTGTTACAGCCAGATAAAGGGACCTTCTTGTTTGAGTTTTGATTATACCAGGTGCTTTAATAACACTGTGTACACATGCACAGATGTACCCAAATGCTGACTTTACTACTGCACACATACAAACAGGTACACAGACACTGAAACATACGGTGCCCACCTACTGGATGGATGCCCTGGCTGCATAAAGACATCTTTGTGCGCAGGACTCAGGACTATCAGCCAAGCTCCAAACTCATTTGAATGCAAGTTCCTTTTTTTTCACAATGTTTATTTTGTATAAAGTTTTGTTAACTGACGCACACTTGGGGAATTCATAAAGGCTGCACTGTATCAGGACTTAAAACTGTATTAAAGGTCCTGTATAGTATAAGTGAGATGTCTTCTTTGATTATAAAGCAGGTCTAGGTTCTATATTAATACTGTGAAAGCATCAAAGGTCTCAGTCCACAGAGAAATGCACACAGCCTGTATTCAGAAACTGAGCCTTAAAATCAGCTGTCAGGATTTCTGGAACTTTGTGATGTCACAACAAAGCAGTCACGGGCCAAGCCCAGGCCACCTGGACCCACCATCAAGCTTTGCAAGATTTGATTTGGAGGATTTGATTGTTTACCTGAAATCTGGTATACTTTTATTGGATGAATCAGAAAACACTCAATCAGAAGTAGGGCCCAGAGCATCTCTTCTGATTGGTTCATAGAGCTCCAGAGAGAAGCCTGAGATGGTTTTTGGTTTTTAAAACCACAAATATATCTTCTTATATATATATCAAGAATTTTAAATAAACATATTTATTAAACATAAAAAAATAATAAAACACGGGAAAAGTGTCAGGGACCTTTAAGAGAAGTTAAAATAGCACAAAAGGTGTTTCATGAATTTTATGTGTAGTTTTCTTACAGCACTCGATGGGATGCGAGGCCGCTTGGAGGGAGACGTGCTGTCCTCCAGGCTGAGGTATGTGCACACGAAACACCAGACGGACTCGGGTGTTTTTCCGCCCAACGTCTGTCTCACCCTTCCTCAGCTCGATATCGGCGTTCCGCAGCTTCAGGATCCCGGCGCAGTCAATTCTACAACCAGGAATAAATATGTACCATAAGCAACGATGGAAAAGGCAGATTCATGTTAAAGAAAACTGTTCTGATATGCTCACATTGCTTTCATGTTGTTCTTTGGCTCCAGGGGGATCTCAAGGACTTTAGTGCCGTTGATAATCTTCTCAAAGCTGGTGGTCGTGACTGTCTTGCCAGTGATGCGGTGGACTTGATAAAAGGCATGGGGCTTTAGGATGCGCTCGTCTGCTGTACCGATGAAGATCTGCAGGCCGAGTGGCTCCTTGCCTCTGTAGCCATGTAGCTGCAGACACAAAAAGTCACACAAAAGTTTTTTTTTTTTAATTCCGTGTTGTCGGGCGCCAAAATGAGGAAACTGCTTGAGTCACTTTAAACTGCTTGTGTTTCTCCATAGCCACTTTCCAGATGTTGTTTCCCCCCCGAGGTGGCTAATCAGTGTCAGACCCACGTGTAACAGCATGAGTCTTCCATCTACAGCGTTGAAAAGAAGCCAGCAGAGAGATCACATCCCTGCAACCTTGTACCAGCTCTTTCATAACTCTATGAAGAATTTAGCAGGGATCCTAAACCTAAACCTAGACCTAATCCTAAACCCGAACCCTTTCACTCAGTGGACTGAAGATGACACTGACAGCCCAGAGTCATCACTTTTTAAAGTCCCGCTCCAGAAATGACAAATTGTGCAGTGGTGAAAATGTGAAACTGGAGGTAGATAACGACAGAGAGATGTTACTTTTAACCTGAGAGTGCCTCCTGAGGAAACCTGCAAAAACCACAAAGCATCAACTTGCATCTAAATGCTGTTTTTGTACAAGTGAAGCATAAACTTTATCACAGAATAAAGTGGTTGCAGAGTGATGGAAAACACAGCAGGTATCACTTTAAAGTATGTATCCGTTCTAACTAAAGAGGAAGCCACTGATGTGAGGTTGATTGCCTTAGAAATTTTGTATTTAACAAATGGGCATGAAAAGGCTGTTCCTACTTCTTGTGGTCAGAAAAAACACCTTGCATCCATCAGTCATTTGTATGAAATGATGATCTAAGTGGATGTAACTGTCAGACTTTGCAGCAGCTGCCGAATGTAAGCAGAAACTATGGCAACATGAATGAGCACGCTGGGTCCATTTCCAGGTAGCTGACACACACGGAGTGAAACAGAGGAAGCTGGCTGCAAACACTCAACAGGCCATGTGAGCAGTTGGGCCGGTTGTCATGGCAGTGGCAGGAGCAGTGAGTCATGACAGAGAGCAGCGTAGGAAAAGTAAAGTGGACGGTACAAGACTCAGAGAGAGAGAGAGAGAGAGTAGGGAAGAGGAGGGAGGGAAAAACATAGAGAGCAAGGGAGGAGAGGAGGAAGGGAGAGACAAGGTGAAGGAGTGCAGCCGTGGCTAGCCAGGCCTGACCATCTGATTGGACGGGCAAACCAGGCAGAACTGACCTCAGGGTGAGGCCTGTGGGGATGGGGGGGGTAGGAGATGGAAAAGGGAGCGAGAGGAGCTTTACTTCCAGTGAGCACCTACTATCGCCAACAAAAACAGCTTGGCAATGTTGCCACGGTGACACAAAGAAAGGGAAGTTGAACCTAGCTTTGGACAATACAGTCAAACAGTAACTGTGTCAGAGCTAATTTCATCAAGCTGCGTTCAGTATTCAGTGTTGTGACTGTGAGAGAAATTATATCAACAGAGGGTTTTTTTCTTCCGTCTTCTTAACCAGTCTACAATTATCGTAACCGCAGGCTCTGTGGCATTAATTTCTACATATGTCTAGAGAGGCTGAGTGTTTCAGCTTCCTAATACGACTCCCACACAGTCAACAAACTGAGTGTGTAAGAGGAAGTGGGGGGTAACATGAACACAGATCTGTTTGTGTGGTCAGGGCACACAGCAGGAGACTATTTTCAGCTGGAAGGCAGAAAGAATTCAAAAATAATAAAATCTGAAAGCCTGTGTTTCTCGCTGTGCTTATTTCAGTTTTCATGTTTTCATGAAGCCACAGGCTGGTTTCAGTGTCTCATATATCTGGGGTTAGTTAGGTGGTCCTTTGTGATTTGTTTCCAAAAGTGAGAGAGGGGAAAGGTGCTATGAGAGTAGTTCATCCAGAGTCATTTTCATACGACTGGCCCCGGGGCAATAACACTACCACTACTGGGTATAATGAGTAGGAAATACCATTACACGCAAGCCCTCCCATCAGGGCTGCCTGTGGCTCCAAGGCTAAAGAGATAATTCAGTGGACTAACCTCACAACATGCTCTCATGTGGTCCCTGAGCCGCTCTGCTAAATTAATTCTTTTCTACTGATTTAACTGATGAGAAGTTGTTTGTGAAATCTTGTACCTGTACAACAGGGTGTCCTCCTGTGGGGGCTTTGACCGCACCCCGGCTTCCCTCTGTCTCATAGTGGGCTCTGTGGTGCGGCTTGGGCTGCACCTCAATGTGGAGTTCATACTGGTCTGTGCGACTGGGGATCGGCCACTCCAGTGGAGGGAGAGAAGCCACGGGGATGCTGCAGAAACATACAGGATACAGAAAATTGTGTCAGTCATTGAGATAATGAGTAATGTGCATGATGGATGATGTGTGCATGTGTAAACTAAAAGCTGTATGCTCTGGTTTTCTGGCCAGTTTACCTGCAGATGCTGGAAACCAGAGGCTTGGACCAGATCGGGGGGATTACAAAGAAAGGCTCTGCAGCAGGTTTGGTTTTCACGTCCTGGTCGCAGGACACTAAGTAGTTCCCTTCCCCATGGTTCTCTGGGTACAGAGTGTAAACCTGGTTGGCCGTCTTGACTATTTTTGTGGGCACCAGGCCTGGCTGCCCGGTGCCAAAGCCATTCATGGCATCAGCGAGGCTGCTGTGTGTATAGTGGGCACCTATGTTGTGATCTTCATGGCCGCTGTGGGGGGAGGGACTGCGGGAGCGGTGTCCAGGGACTAAGCTTGGATTCCTGTACATGTCGTAGGTGCGTTTGCCCTGTGGGGAGGTGGAGCGAGAGCCAGCTCTGGGGGAGGGTGAGCGGTGCCCCAGGCCGTCCTCGCCTAGGCTGGTGCGAGGAGAGGTGCCCGGGGAGGTGCGCGGGGAGCCAGTGTGGATGTTCTGTAATCGGGGACAGAGGTCGCCGGGGTTCTGGCCGCTGCTGGGGGACACGCAAGGAGACGCCCAGGGGGAATAGGTCTCCGAGTGCCAGCTGGTGGAGGAGTTGCTGCTAGCGGGACTCAGGCACTGGGGCTCACGGTAGGGAAGGTTGTCATGGCCGGGTACAGTGAGGGTGGGTCTGGGGCTAATGTTCAGGTGGTGGTTCTGCAGGGAGTCCCGACCATGGTTGTAGTGCTCACGGGAGGGAGTGATTTCGATCCGCGGGCTCAGAGCAAGGCCTGGGGGCCGGGTGCTGTCCAGGTAGTTTCTGGCCTCCTGGTTTTCATATCCTGAGAGAACCTCGGTGTTGTGCTCACTGTAGGGGGGCCTGCAGGACTTGATGCCATATGGGGAGGCCTCCTCCAGAGGGAAGGCCTGCTCAGACTCAGGGCTGAGGACTTTGTGAGGTGCAAGGTTGGGGTCATCTGCAGGGGAACAAAGTAAAATTCATCACAAAACACATATTAAACAACAGAAATGTTGACATATTTCCCATGATTCCAAAATCTAATGTGCACAGACAAAGATCATGGTTCATTTTCACTTTTTTATATCAGCTGAAAAAGCTTCATCGTGTTGACATAATCTCACGTGGCTATTAGATGTCACAACCCACATCAAAATAAATGTCACATTTACTTCCTGTTTTTATTTTTCCATGAATAAGAATAAAGCTTATTGGCCGTGTGGTTACTTTAGACAGCAATTAACCAAGAGAGGGAGCGGAGTCAGCCAAAAAAAAAAAAAAAAAAAAAAAAAAGCCTCGGACAAACCTTGATCTCCCGCAGCAAAGTCGCTACAAGGTGGCTCATATTCAAACAAGTACTCAAACTCCAAATCCTCATCAGGGCAGCTGACTCGACTGAGCTCTTCCTCCAAGTCTTTCTCGTCGTAAAAAGAGGTCATCTGTCTAAATGTGTCCCGACGGGCTCCTCTGGGTTCAGGCGAAGCGAGGAGAGACGCTGCTGATGTGGATTTGGGGAACCTGCTCAAGTGTCAAATGATGCATCGGTGAGCGGCAGGAGGTGAAGCGCACAAGTTTCCTGTTTCAGCTCGCCGCCGCGGTTATTTTCAGAGGAAGGCGGGTCTATATTTTGACACCGCATGCGGACTTTTCGAGTTCACCGCTCGGATCTGATCGCGCCTCCCCTGTTCGGTCGATGAGGAGGGGGGGAAAAAAAGGTAAAAGTGAAGCTCGGAGGTGATGAGTTAACTGCCCCATTCAGGCGGCTGACTGCGAGTCAGTTGACAGACTGTGCAGCCTGGTGCTGCCCCCGGGTGTTGGACATGTTGTAGTGACACAGCAGGGTGCTGACTGGGCTCCTCGTCTGTTTCACATCTATACGTTTAAACAGGATGGATGGATGGATGGATGGATGGATGGATGGATGGATGGATGTGGACTAAAACATGAACTTGCACCACTACACGGCCACGTCAACCCCCCGTCCCCCCCTCTCCATTTCTCTCTCTCTCTCTCTCTCTCTCTCTCTCTCTCAGTTTTGGATCGGACCTCCTGTTTAACCGTCAGTGAGGACGCACAGGTTCCGCCGAGGGAACCCCCAGATTTACGCACGGCGCAGCGACGCGTACTAACAGGACGTCCCTTCCAGTTGTAGGCTGACCCCCACTGGGCCAACAGCCTATATGCTCTGTCAGCAAACACAACAGATGTGCATCATCAAGCCTTTACATTTTTTCTGCTCCTTTATTTTCTTCCCACTGTTTCCTATTTACATTGATTATGGGTTAATGGAGACATCTAATAAACCGGGACCAGTGGCACCATATAAACAAGATATACACCTGAGACAGTTTTCAAGCAGATAAAGTTTTTGTAAAAGCATCATTTTCACCATATTTTGACTTTTTGCATGATAATAAGTGAGGGCACATTGGTCAAAATCTTAGTTACAGCTGCAGCACACCCGATATAGTCCGGTGGGCTCACGTGACATGAAAATAGGCAAATCTGTAAACTTATGTCACCAAATGTACATTTAAAGCTTAACAATCTTTCATGCAATAAATGTCACCCTTATTGTGTAAATTAATATGTGTCTTGTGTGTCTTAATTAATCCAAATATCCCATAACTTTTCAGCGGTAAAGTAAATATTCATCTCTATATGAATGTGCTCCAGATTCTCCCTGAATATCTTGGTGCCGGGACGCGCTGATCCACTACAGCGCGGCAGCTCTGCCCAAACATCAACATCCCAGCTCGCTCACACACGTTAGACACATGACAACTGAATCATTTCAGTCCTAAACACTCCCCAGACTAACAACTACTCTATCGATTAAAAATCAAATGGGTTGATTACCAGATAATCACAACACTTCAGCAGTACCTTGATCCATCGACCTCATGGTGTGGTACTGTGCCAGCCTCCAAGTATCTCTAAACATCTGGAGAAAAAAAAGTGAAAAATAAAAAAATAATAAAAAAATGTTTTAAATCAGACGAAAAATCACTCTCCTCTAACAACCATAGCAGAAGAAGCGCTCTTCAGTTTTAAAAGAGTCGAAACAGGGAAGAAGAAAAAAAAAATCTGTTCACGTTCAAAAAGTTCAGGCTGCGACACAGCAGCTGCGCGCAAACTCCCTTTCTGTTCAAAAACATGCAGTCGCATCAGCCACAGCAGTGGTTCTGGTATGAAGTCCCCCTTCCTAGAGCTCTATAAGGATTACTTGAGTATCAAGAGCGGCTTCCTTCCCCGCTCTGGGTGTTTATAATGGTCCAATGCTGTAAAATAACGGGATTCCCTCAGTGTTTCCTCCTGTTTGTGCGCCTTTGCCATGGAAACCTGGAGCCGGTCCATGTCGGAGACTCAGGGCTTTCCTGCAAAGCCCCACACTCAGGAATCCATGACGTCTCCGGCTCCTGCGCCAAGGCATTTCTGCGGCTTCTCTCAGACAGTAGCGCACAAGAACTTCATTGTAGGGATGAAGAAATTACTGTAGGACACTGAAAGAGAGAGAGAGTGGGGAGGAGAAAAAAAGAAAAATACCTCTAAAGTATGATTACAGGATATACTACATTAAATTTACTTAACAGTTTACTAGACTTTCTAATTTGTAAATATACCAAACCAGACAGCTGTGAAAAAAGTTGAGCACATTTAAAGGGTCATGGCTCGTTTTGAACATGGAATATAGAGAATTCCATTGTCTCCATTCAGGGAAGAAGCTGCCATTCATTTCCATGTCCTAATGGAAATCTGCAGCATCTTCTAATACTTGACTGAGGGGAAAAAGGGCTGAACAAGACCAGTACATAGACTGACCCCAGTAGTCACGTGGACAAATTCTCCATTGCAATAAAAGTTACATAAGGTAACATCCAATGGAGGAAAAAAAGAATATTTATAGGCTATTTTGGGTCCATTTAGGCTTCTTATTCGAGTATGTGGTTTCCTGTGGGACACTAAAAGATGAAGACTCACCTTTTCAGTTCAACATGAGACTTGATTAGCTGCCTGTGTTATGGGAGGATGTGTGTCAACACATGCTGAGACTTTTAAACTTTAAACTATGGCGACCCAGACCAGACTTTCTCCGAACAAATCCCAGATGGTGATGTTGATGATGATTATAATGATGATTGTTGCAGTGAACTTTAAATAACACCACATCTCCAGTGTTGGCAAGCAAATCCTACATGTCTGAGTCACGATTCAGTTCATGTGCTGTCAAGTACATCAATAGTGAGTTCATGGTGAACTTGGAGGAGGAGGGTGGGGGGTGTTTCTAATCTGCGGAGGTGGCTAATGACTGAAAACTGTGAGCATAAATCATCTAGTGACTTAAACAGGTGGTATAGGAGTATAAGAGCTTAAACAGCGACTGTCTTTGTGCTTCATCTGGGCAGAAAATCAAAGGTGTATAGATCACTACCCCTGGGACAGTGAAATGCCACCATTTTACAATAAACTGAGGTGTCTTGAGACTGACAGAAACACACACATATAAGGTTAATTATCCTCAGTACATTTGCTTAAGTCAAGAAACAGGTTGTTGAAACAGTTTCAAGAGAAGCTGTGTTTAACATTAACAAGTTCTCATGCTGCCCAGAAGGGGAAGCTGTAGAATAAGGCCTCCAGAGGAGCCAAGTTAAACTGTACATTGCTCCTTCTATGGCATGAATTGCCTCCTGTGCTGGTGCTTAGTAAAGCTTCCAAAGTCCTTTTTCTCTCTCTCCTTTTTTTTTTTTTAAATGTGTGGTTTTAGCCAAAGCGTGTCTCCGTCTGAACTGATCCAACTGAGAATCAACACTTCCACTATGTGAATAATACTGATCAAGTTTAAGAGAATAGTTTTCAAATACACATTTTCATACATAGTATAGCAGAGAGTTAGCTGAGAAGATCAATACTCTTTGCATTTTTCTGTTAAATGTGAAGCAACAGCAAGAAAACCATTAGCTTAATTAGCATAATGGGAATTAGTCCAGCTCTAACAGCACCTGCAAAGACCATGACACACATTATAGACATTATATTGTGTTTGTTGTTAATTAGTGAGGTTTAGAGATTATGGTGGAGTCATTTTTTTTAAACTTTTGGGCATAGCCAGACCAGCTGTTTCCTGTCTTTTTTATGCTAAGCTAACCGCCTCCTGGCTGTAGTTAGCATGAGAGTGGTATCAAATGTCAGAGCTAGCTCTCAGCAAGAAAGTAAATAAACCTGTTTCTCAAGATGTCAAACTTTAAATAAAGTATACAATAAATACTTTTATATACTCAACATAATATGAAGACGCAGCATCAAAAAGACAAGACAAACCTGGTGTAAAAACATCTTTTCATTATTCTTTATTCATGTGCTGAGTTTTCTACATGATCACAGTGACTGATCCTCTGCTTACATCAGTCATGTCAGACCCAAGGCCATTCATAGGAAAATGTGTGTGCCCTGAGAGAGGGAAGGGAAGGGGGGTGTAATCAGAGGCTCTGTTTCGGATTGAGACATGGATTAGTCTGAGTGAGAGTGTCTGCGCTCAGACCACTGGGTGAACAAGGTGACTGCAATGAGTCTGTAAACCACAGAGGACGGAGCCGACGCTCGGGGGGTAACCATCCAGTAGCCTTGTCTACCAGATGTAAATTCCTCCACTGTTATGGAACACTTATGCAACTCAAATCATGAATGAGTAAATGAATAGGGCACACGTTTAAGAAAGGAAAACTGCCTCTGTCCAGACGGCCGAGTTTGCACTTCCGTTTTTTTTTTGTTTTTTTTTTCTCAGAGAACCCACTTTTTCCAAGTTCATGCAGTATTTTCCATCACTGTAAAACAGCTCACTGAGGTAGAGTTGTCTGGGTTAGAGCATTGCCCTGTTACAGTTTTCCAAGTGTAACATATGCGATTGAGCTTTTAAATCCAAGCAGTGGAACTTTGATATGGAAATGGTACATGGTATCCTGTCTCATGGAAATATTACCAAGGAAATTCAGGGGGGCAAAGGGAAGCATGGACTTTTGCCTCCATGTGGGTCCTTTGATCTTCTCTCTTATATGCCAGGTACATCGTCCTTTTCTCCTTTGCATTAAATCTTATTAAACTTTCTCCCTGTTGATGATTTTTGGAGTAAACCATCCATCCAGTTGTCAACTTTCTTATTCCACTCAGGATTACAGTGACCTGGAACTTGTCCATGCACTAGGTGTACTGTAGGTTACACCTGGACAGGTGTGTCACATACACTTCCTAAACGGTAAAACAATATAACTTTTAAAAATCTGGGTTATTAGTTCATCGTTATTAGAAAGTCACATTCTTGCATGCATTTCTACTTTTGGACAATTATGTTTCTTCACTTTCTTCTCTTTCTCCAGTTGGGTGAGAAGATCATATAACTCATGTCTGTCAGCTAAATGTCATGCTACAGCTAGCTCTTGTCCCTGTTTCCAGTCTCTGTGCTAAGCTAAGTTAGCCTTAGCTGCTATCCTGTGTCCAACTTTTAAACTGAAACATTTGTGTATTAGAGAACATAACCTTTTAGGAAGTGTGAAGTTTTTAATTGGCCTTTCTTGGAGGAAAAAAAGCAAACAAACTACATTGGGGGTAAATGCACTTCTTCACTGTAGTAATTGAAAATGCAATAAAAGTTCGATATTCCCTTGTTTCTAGTTGGTTGTTGGACCGTGTTAGGCATCCAAACATTGTTACGTCACATTATTCTCTTCTGTACACAACACAACTCAAACTCATAAACTTTCCCTTTTCAGGTGATGAAGAGCCCCAGGATGTCAAGCACCGCAGGCCAAACATTCAAGTTAAGTAACAATAATCTAAACATATTTTTTAGTTGAGGGAACTTTGTAACACGAGTGGGTAGATCATTAAAAGGCTGTTTCAAGGGACTAATGCAGCCTCTTAGCATCTTAATAAAATTGGGTCATGTTTCATAATTAATAATCCATGTTAAGCAAGCGGCGCTGTAGCTGCTGAGTCCACTGCTGCTGACAGGATCTCAGTTTGGGCAGTGCTGGCATGTCATTGTGCAATAAGGAATCTTATTTCCTGCCACAACTTGAGATCCCTGGAAAACACTCTGCTTCTTTTTCCGAATTGTGTGAATGAACTAATACGTTCCATCAACATGGAAACTACATACATCCACTGCATTGGATGAAACCGCCTCCTTATGTAACAGGATTCTGATCGATACTCAAATGTTTGTAGAAAGAATTCGAGTGTCTTAAGTCCAGTGGAAAAGTGGTGGACGAGCTCATGGATTTTTCCCTCTTCAGCACAGCAGTATGAAATCCCCAGAAACTATATCACCCCCTCCCTCCTTGTCAACACTATTTTCTGTCTTATCCAGGTTTCCAATTCTATCCTACAGTATTTCATAACTTTTTATCTATTCTGAGCACAGTATGGACAGATAATATTTGGTAGTCAAAACAAAAGAGGAAGAACTTCAGCTTGTCTTTCCCATCACAACTTCATTCACAACAACAACTGACATTTCAGCGTCCACAAACACAATCAATCACCACCAATGCACCAGTTCAAAAAAATGTATTTAATCCGTCTGGTCTTAAAGTGATTTAGGTGATTTCACTCTGTTGTTGTGAGAGACATTAACAGCTGTCATTAGAGATCACAGAGGGAGGCAGGCAAACACATCTGCAGCCTGTCTTTAACATTGGTGGGTGCTAAGACAAATCAAAGCTTTCCAGGCCCACAGAGCTATATATAGTGCCAGAGGAGGGTGTGTGTTCATGCTTTGCAATATTTCTGTTAGGGGCCTGTTACTGCCAAAATCCACTGTTTATACAAAGCAATAACAGTGTGTAGTAAACAGTTCATCTGCACTGGCTTGTTCATTATTTGGTGTCATTCCAAATGGTCCATGGAGGGTTTCTGTTATTTCAAAACAGCTCGTTGCATCTAAGCAGATGATCTTAACGTGGCAGATAATGCTGGGAGCGTTATGCAAATTAGAGTCGTTGCAAGTGAGTTCATTAGGACGTGAACCAATCGTATGTGACACAGAAACACGGATGGCCTGTGCAGCAGGAGTTCAGAGTTCTCTCCAGGAAACTGGCCGAGGCCCAGCGGCCTGGTAGATGTGGTCCCCTTGGCCTGAGCCTTGGACATGAATCCCACATGGTTCCATTTTATCATCTGCATGAACCGCTCCAGTCAGGACCCTGTGAGTTTGTGGTGTGTTCTGTTGTATATGGTAGTCTCTCTCTCTCTTTCTCTCTCTCTGCTCTGTTCCATTGGGAGCAGCGTGTAAGATGTTTCCAAGCTGGAAACAAATTCCTGTCTTGAAATGCCAAAGATAAAATGCTCCGTGATAATTAGGCTGGATTTGTTATGTAACAGCTGTAAGATACGGCTTTTTAAAGGCCGAAAAAACCAAACCTTGTAAAAATGCAAAGTAAATTTCAAAATTTACTCTGACTCTGATTGGATTGTGGATTTGGCAGCGCACCAGCTGGGGGGCTCTGGAGCATCAAGAGAGCAGGAAAGACCACGAATGTTAAGGTTAGCTGGCAGCTCTGTTGACTCTGGAGTGGAATTTCAGTTTTCATGAGACTGATTAAGTTAAATGGTTTCTTTTAATGGTATAACTTACGCATTTGGGCAGTGGAATAAGAGAAAAAAAGTTGGATATACACTGTAGTTTTAATTCAAACATGCAGTACTGAGGTGCTTGACTGCATGTTATAAAAAGGAAAAGATTTTATGGCAGAGAATCTGCTCCAACTAAAACCATGTCTGGGCTGAAACGTCATCTAAGCTTCAGTGCTTTTACAACCTGTAACCTCCATGGATAATTAACAACATTACCACTCACAACTCAAACTCAATGATTTTTAAAGAGAAATGAAGATATAGTTTTTGAGGGAAAGTATTTTAAGAGTTTGTTCATTTCCAATTATTTTATGTCACTTTGTGCTTTAGCACTATGCTTTTTGAGTCCTTGAGTCCTTGAGTTTCAGGCCGTGCAGGATGTGAAAACACAGATGTCTCCAGGCATCAGGGACTCCCTCCTCTGGTGAGACAGTGCCAAACATCCAGCCCCCTCAGTCTGCCTGTGTGTCCCGTGTACCTCGCACCTCATCAGGAACTGAAGTTGAGCTCCACCAGAACAGCCATGATTGTTTCTGCACACAAACCGTGGAGGTTAGTTTCAGTCCAAACTCTGCTTCCATGCATGGACAATTACCCCGGGAAAAATAACATATATTTCTTTTTACTTACTATTCTTAGTGTGGACCCTCATGACTGCGCAGGGTTGGTCTTAATCATCGTGACGTAGTTTGAGGCCGCTCAAGTCACGTCAGGCCACATTGAGCTAAATTGGTTCCACTTTTAAAATTCACAAAAAGGTCATTAAGCCATAGTTAAGCTCCATTATTACATTCTGTGGCTGGTGCAGCATTTGTATTTATAAAACTTAAAAAAAGACATCAAAGTCCTCCAGGCCTTCGCAAAACCACAAGATACCTGTCACGTGGATTTAATTTGAAAAACTGTTCCTCTTTGCTAACTTTAAGGATATGTTGTGATACTCTATTTTCTTATTGTCCTATAAAACCCAAAGCCAACTATTAACTGATCCTAACAAGAATTGTCTGTGTAATTTAAGCCTCATATGACTCTATTGAAACTATTAAGATAAATGAGACACACACTATCGCACTGTGTCAAGTTGCTTCACTATGATCAACACAGCTGCATCATGAAACCAGAGAATAACACAATTGATCTTTTCCTCAGATACATTTGACATAGAATATGTCAAAATTTGACAAGTAAGCAAGAAAAATGACACAAGAAAAAGAAAACATGAGATTTATTAATCATCACAACATTGACATCAACACAATTCTCCCTTTTTGTTCTGCTCATTTGAGTGCAATCATCACCATTAAATAAAATAGGTTAATAAATAAAAAAAAAGAAAAAGAAAAAGGTTATTTACAAGCAGCCAAATCATTTTAGCTTCATTTATGTTTTGCAGTTCCATCACAACAGAAAAATAAATTGGTCAGACATACAAAAGAAAAAACATTCTGTGCAAACAAGTCACTGAATTCAGTGGGGATTAAAAGTTGAGTTTAACAGTAACAGAGAAATGAATAGTTATGGCACCGTGGACAATACGTCACAGGAAGAGTCATCTCAGAAATCTTGATCATGATTCTTTTTGTTTTTTTACTAAAACAAGTGAAAATGTGGCCGTGTAAGTCTGTTAGTTGCGTATTATTTACAGTATTTCCATTATCACACGAGTCAGATGAAATGTGAGGAGTGAATTGACAGTAGTAACGTACCGTTTCTTTTTCTGAATGTGCAGCAGTAATACTTATTGACAATATTCACATTGAATTTAACTGACTAGTGGTGATTTGTTCCCTTTTTTTCTTTCACACCTGAACTGTGGAGGTTAGTAGCTGTGAGAGGTGAGGTGAGGGGAGTGGGGGGGCCCTACGTTAGACGACATGAAATGGGGCAAGCGGACGCCGGTCACACGGGTATTTTCAGTTATGGCTTTAGGTCACCGTTACAGTGAGTCATCATGCAATGCTGAAGCGTGGCAGAGCTGGCCTGCCTGAGCGGCCACATGAGAGGCTGCACATTCCCCTGTGGACGCACAGCCTGTCGGGAGCCCCGGCCGAAGGTTCGGCTGTAAATAACCCGACGCTCCTTTTGTGGCTGTTTTGCTCCACAAACACTAACGACTCAGGGTCCGCACAAAGAGACAAAGACAAATTTAACACCAGACATCACAGGTCACACTAAAATAAACAACCACACCACCTCCGCCGTGCCGTGGCTGCAGCATTGGGGTGACGCATAAACAAATACACAAACTTGCAGACGTGTGTTTTATGCAAAGTCTGGCCAGTAAACTTTTTTTTTTTTGTTAACCATGTAATTCTCAAACTCTATTTGTAAATCACTGTTTAAGGAGAGTGTGAATCAAGTCCTGAGTGAGAGTGCTACGTCAATCTGACTGTCTAATAATAAAAACAGCTTCACTATTTCATATGGAGCTAGAAATGAGAGAAAATTAGCTTCCAGCCCAAACGACACGTCTACAAATCTGAGTGAGAGACTCCCACCATTTTCAGTTGCTTTTCCTGATGTGATTTTCAACATGATAAAAAACTGAACCTGCATCATTTACTCATTTTGTGGCATAACTGATTACACACAGGCAAAAGCTTTGTCTTATTATATTACATGAGACATGCCTTTGTCTTTGTCTATGATGCTGACAGTAAATAAGTCGCAGCTTGTAAAACTAACCCACCATCACTCAGTTTTTGCATCAGACACATGTAGCAAGTAACACTGCTTTTTAACTCACATGGATGCCCCCCCAGTAAACAAACTGTCCCTGACACAACTCTCAACAAATTAAAGGGGATAAATCCATGTTTGATTCTCAGGTCTAAGCGCAGGCTCTGCTGGATGAAGACAGGGACGACTTTCTGTGCTCCTACATAGACGAGGCCGGAGGCTCCTCTCGCTCTTTAAGAGGTCAGTTTGGAGTAGCTGGGCGGAGAGAAGCGTCTCCGCAGGTACTTGAGGATGTAAAGAGGCAGACAGCTCACCAGCGTGATGACCGTCACCTTCCACAGGAACGACACCGTAGTGATGAAATAGACATCTGACACAGACAAAGAGACAAAGGTTAGGATGAGACGGTAGGACCTGGTATTAACATGTCTCAGTTGATCTCATCACAAGTGGACAGTTCTAGGTTCAGGGGTGAATGCGCCCCAGATGCATTCAGGGCATATTTGAGAGTCGATCACTCAGACTACATTCGATGGACAGTCTCATCTCCTCAACAGTTTCATAATGAACTGAAATATTTTACTACTTCAAAGAGATAAAACCTTATTTCATTGCAGAGCTGTGCACTTTGCATTAACAGAGCACAATCCTCGCTCTCCCACTCACATGCTTGTATATTCAAACACATTGACACTGGACCTGTCGGTGGGACTGGCTTAAAACACCACCACGTACCTGTGTATTTGAATGTAAAGCAGGGAAGTGAGATCCAATCACAAGTGGTCACTGGAAACACGTGGAGATGCACTAAGAGCTGACCACTTCATCACATGTCAATACCAGGTCTCAACAGGGCCTTAATGTATGGGTTTGGAGGCATTTCAGAAAATGTCACATTAAGTGTGTAAACTGCTTGTGCAACAAGAGAATAGCCTTTAAAGTCTATTCCAGTCTGACTTCAAGACTGAGGAGAAGTGTCCAAAAAGGGTACTCGACCACATGCCAGTCATGATCCTCAGTGGTCGAGATTGTAGGCTGAGAGTGGAACTCCACACCCCACATAAAGCTGAAAATAAAGGCCTGCAAAGCTCTCGGTCACAGTATTGTATATGTCACGAGTCTTAATATGGCACAACTAAAATTGGCTTTTTTTTTTTTTTTTTTAGGCAGTGCAAGTAAATAAATGCCCAATAGCCTGGCAACAAGCGTGGTTATGATGGAGTAATACAAACACCAACAATACATTCCCTCTGCTGCTAAAAGTTGTTTGTGTTTCATGTGTCTAATGGCAATGAACCTGTTCTTATCTAACACCAGGGAGAAAAATATTTTTTTGGCTCGTGTTTTCTACCGAACACAGTCCACAGGAAACTAACAGCACTGTTGGCATTTCCTCTTTGATACTACGGCATCCCTGAGTCTGGTCCACACCACAGCTTATTGCACACCAGAGGAATTATGTGAATAAGCAGGTCCCCCTTACTGCTGAATGCTGACGTACTATTTCAAGGTTGCCTGAAGCACAACAACATCAATCAAGCTGCAGTGAAATGAATGCAGACTGCGTTTGTTTTCTCGTCTCTATGAAATACAGCACCACAGGCTCCGAGTCCCTCTTGTGCGGGTGAAGTATGAGTTTACGCGTGTTTGTGTTCACTCACCTATGAACTCGTGCAGGAAGACGAGCGAGGCAACATAACAGGCCAAGCTCAGGAGCTCGCCCACGATCATGAGCCAGTGCCATGTCTGAATGGTCAGGGCCACCATCAGCAGCTCAGTCAGGATGAGAGAGGTGAAGGAAATGGCAACGATATGGACGAACTCTGACTCAAAGAGCAGCAGGGCCCCATACATGATAATGCTCCCTGTGGAGAGAAAAGAAGAGGCCACAGCCTGAGAATGAGGCCAACAGTGGCGAGGGGATTTCTGTGTGGAGTTGTTCCTCCCATGTTAGATTAATTGGTGACTCTAAATTGTGCTCTATGAGTAGGAACATGAATGATTGTTTTTCTCTATGCGTCAGCCCTGTGACAGACTGGCGATCTGTCCAAAGCGTACCCCACCCTCGCCCTATATGAGCTAGGACTGCCTCCATCGACCCCCACCCCAACCCTGTATGGATAAATAAATAAATGAATGAATGATAATGATCTCCAATCAGTTCATGAAATAAATACAGAGGACATAAAAATGCAATGAGCATGTCCAAATCAGGGACTGGTCCAGAGTGTGAGTACAAGCAACAGCCATTTCCAGCTGCAGCTGACAGTCATCACTTTCACCATAGCTTACAGTAGCTTTGTTTTGCTGGGTGCAACACTACTACTGCCACATGATTTTTATATATATATATATATATATATATAGACACACACGCACACATATATATGTGTGTGTGTTACATTAGCTGAGTGTGTTAATATTTAACATGATATGAACCATCTGGTGTAGTTTTATCACTGTTGACTGAAATGGCTTGTGCTGAGTGTGTTTAGCTACTAGAGTAATATGTCAATGATGTTGACCACACACTATAAGCATGAGGAAAAGGGAAATCATATCATATGTGTGAAGCCAAAATATGAAAACTACTGAGCTGAAAAATAAATTTTGCTGAAGAAGAGTCAAGAAAAACAGAAGAGGCCATAACTTGACCTATTTTAACAAATTGATATTACATTAAAAAATGTAAAGTTAAACTCCATTTTACTTCACATTTTGGAGAAACTGTTTTTATTTAATAAGAAACTTATTTATCAATACATTTAGCTATATTTCTGACCTCTATTCACCTTTCGCCAGGTTCAGATCTCCAGAACCTGATTCATTGTCACCGAAAGAGTCTTGTACCTTGTCTTGTAAATACACAGCTATTGTTTGGAAACCAAGACACATAACTTGGAAACATACAGTGTCTCAAGATTGGCCGTTAAATGGTGTATACATAAGTAAAAGGCTTTGGGGCGTAGCGTAGTATTCCCCTGTAAATGTTTTTCACTGCAAATGGCCTGTGTTGGAAATTGACGAGTAAGATCCTCAGACATTAATAAAATCCTGTAACAGTGTGTGGGCCGTTGAAGAGCAACGTGTCACCTTCTTTTATCTTTGTTTTTCTGTTAGCCAACTCTAACATCTGACACTCATTTCTGCATCTGATCTGATCTGACCAGCAACCTCCAAAATAGCTGAGTGTGTGTATGGAAAGTGATGACTCTGTGAATCACTGTATGTTAACCTCACAACTCATGTCTCTGATAATTTTTAGGTTATGTGTGTCTCTCAGCTGTGGTTACTGACTCTGATTATTGGTATTTTGTATGAATTTCTTACCTTGATAGATACTTATTAGGACCCATATTAGAAATGTCTTGAAAGACAGTGGTCGACCCTGCGAGGTAGAATATCATCATATCAATACTTTTTCATATTTTTTGCTGCATTGTTGCACATAAGACTCAAGGCTCAATATATACCTTTAAGAGATCTTTGTATAACTCTGGGTACAACATGGCGACCTCTGACTTCACATCCTTGTCCAACACCAGGGAGAAGACGGGGAACATGGTGTAGATAGTGGAGTAGCTGAAACAGACAAAATTGTGTGTCTTCAGTGTGGTGTGGAGGGGTGGGTGTTAGAGGAGGGGTGGGTGTCATCCAGAGAAAATGGCACATGGACAAAAAAAGTTTCACACATTTCATTGTTGGATTCATTAGAGATGCATCAGTGGAGTAGTCAATACTTTCACATTTTCCCCTTCTCACATTTCAACACAGAGGAAATGCCATAGAGACAAGGCAGCCAAATGCTCTCTTGACAAGTCATCGCTGTTCTTACCCGATAATCAGAAATCCTTGGTAGAGTGGGACTGAAGCAAAGTAGAAAACAGAGGAGAAAACCGCCTGGGGAAAGAGAAGGAAGTGATTTATTTTTTCTTTTCATATGAATACATTACACATGATAATGGGAGAAATGAGGGGCATCACTCTTCAAATGCTACCGACAGACATAAAAGTAGGAGGAAATAAAAGAGGAAGAGAAAATGAATATTACATTACAACATTAAACATGTCATGGTAATGCACAAATGAAAGGATAACCATACTCTGATGAATCAATTAGCTAAATCACTGCAGCAACTTTCATTCTGCTGCAGTGCTGCCGCTGGAGAAAACTCCACTGACTCACTTTGGCATGTGTCTTCGACATATGGATGATGCCAGTATTGAGCTGTCAGCTAGTCAGCCTGCCATTCAGGCGGCCCCGAAGCCGACAGGTCACAGCTGTGGCTGTGGTTGGTGTTAATGTGAGACATGTGGAGGAGGGCCTCCCTAAAATCCCAAAGTCCATGATGCAGTGACTCACGGGCTGTCCCTCCACAGCGGGGGCTGAGGTTGGACTGGGACATGGGAATTGAACTGGGGACGATGTGTGTGTGTGTGTGTGTGTGTAGGGGGCTCAGAAGGGCACCATGGGCCCTCTGAGTCATTGTGCACCCCGCCCTTCCATGACCACCCCTGAAACTTCTCTCTGCCTTGTCCCAATTATGTCCTCCACACATTTCGATTTTCAGTGTATAAATGTAATTTCTCTGGTTCAGAATTTTAATGTGTAAAACTGTTTAATTAAAAAATTCAAACCTTTAAACTCTGTCTTGAAACAGATTCACGTGACCAGTTTTCAGCATACAACCCAGAGACTGATGATTACTAAACATATAAATTACTGAATCAATACAGTACGTTTGCAAGAGTTTCTCCTTATTTGTGCACAACAGTGCAAACTAGCTGTTCATAACATGCATGTCAAATTACGGCAGCAGTGGAGGAACAAAATTGCAACTTGTATCAAAGCGTCACAGTGGAATGAAAGTGAGTTACAGCAGAGTAAATTTTGGTGTAATGCTTTCCAGTGTTACAGTAGCACTGTGGCTTATTGTGTTTTAAATGATTAAACTTACAGGTGACTGAAACATCTGAGCTTTAATTAAAAGGGTTAACTTATGCGAATACACACATGAATCATTCTGCCTCTGAATGAATGGTGGATTTCCTGTTGAGTAAAGTCAAGTCTGTGAACTTTAGTATATTTACATTTACATAGAATATTAAATTAATTAAACGAAAGGTTACTTTACATGTTAACCACTGACATCTGCATTAATTGTACTTTTCTTTTAAATATTTAAATAATTGACAGACATATTTAAAGTTGTGTATTCATGTCTACTGTTTCTGCTCTACTGCTCTGATAAACATTGTATGTGATATAATGTATAATTTAATACAGATGTTATCGTTTTGTGGGCTATGTGGAACTTGGAGTCAGAATTCTGTGGTCAGAGTTTTTCAAATTGAAACTCACTGCTGAGACATAGTGAAATAGTTCTAGGTTCAATATGGCTGATGAACACTATGTTGTAGTTGGACTCTACCTGCATGGTGCTGATGCACAGGCTCCTGTGGATGACGAACTGGCTGAGGGCTGCAGACCTTTTGTAGCTGTTCCGACCGTGGACCATCAGGAGACGGCCCAAATGTTTGAACTGAGTCACAGAGAAGTCGGCTGCCAAGGAGGCCTGCTTTCCTTCCTGTCAAATACACAGCACAGAGGGCAGTGAGGACACGCTAGCAAGTCTTTGCTGACCTGAAGAGAGGCCTTTGAGTGCTTACTGTAATTAGAGTTGACGGTGCAACACATGAGTATGAGGGTAAAGTAACAAATACTGCAAAGAAATGGAAGTACTGGTATTAAGAATCAAGAGTCTGACAGAGACCTGAAGGTTTTTCTTAATCCTGAGAAAACAAATGAAACACTGAATAATGAATATGCCACATTAATCCTGGATAACAAGTAGGACAGCAACCAACAGGATTATTATTATTATTAGAAATGATCAATGACCAAAGTCCAAGATGACACAATCAAATAGGTTTAGTTTGACTTCTTAATCCTGAAAAATTCAATTCACTTTCACAGAAAACCAGTAAATCTTCACATTTGAGAACAAAGAACCAGAGAATTAAAGCTTTAAAAACCTAAGAAAAAAGAATAAAGTAATTTCACCCTGAAAGATGCCTCAGAATTCTCCTTTTTATTTCATCTTTCATTAAAAATAGAAATTAATTTTTTAAAGAGAAGAATTCCGATATATAGTATAAAATCAAGTATACAAAATATAGAATATAAACTAATATAAAAACATAAAAGCAGCTTTCAATTATATATTCAATTATCAAAACAATTTTCTCTCATTTAGCCAAAAACTGATAAACCAACTAATTGCTTCACAGCTAATAACCAGTCTAGTACTATGAGTCCATATGTGGTTTTTTTTGTAGTTTTTCATTATGATGCTGTTGTCTCTTTTATTTTCTGTTACATGACTGAATTTGTAAAGTTTCTTTGGTGTATTTCCCCCTTTGTGCCAAACTGCAGGTTTTTCTAAATGAATTGGAAACGGCATGTAGCTGAGCAGGTGGATGGGAATACGTTTGTCTTTATGCATAAGACCCAACCTTGGACTTGTGACCAGTCCAGAGTGCAGCCCTTATACCCAGTGATACGAGCTCCAGCCACGCAGCTGGTTCCAGCTTCAATTTTAAAGATGTGAGAGTGGTATCGAGTTTTTCAACTACATTTCTGCAAAAGGATATTTTCCAAAATGATCTAATATCACTGCAGATGCATGGAGCCGATGAGGTCTATGTCAGAGCAAACTGACCATCTTGACAGGAAACGTACAGAGAGAGGTACAAGAGGCAGCAGGCTGATGAGAGACTCTTACTTTTACTCAAGCACAAAAGCATCCTGTCATCTTTATTTCCTCTGCTCAGACAATAGATCCCCATAAAAAGGAATCATCTGTGTGCAACGTCCCTCTACATGTCTCTGGACGTGAGAGAGAAATCTTGACAGGAAGCGCAAAGAGAAAATCTGTGAGAGCAGCACGTCAATGTGAGGCGTTGAGATGGAGCAAATCTTACTTTTCCCTCCACTCCCACGCCACAGTCAGCTTCCTGGATCATGCTGACATCGTTTCCTCCATCCCCTAAGAGAAAACAAAAGCCATGGAGGTGTCAGAATTCACATCACTGACTCACCAATACAAACTGTTAAGAGAGTAATGCAGACACTCCCTCTGTTTGGCCCGATTAACAGATCAGAACTACAGCCAAGGAAACATCAAATGACTGTTTGGAATTTGCAAAGATAAAGGAGCTGAGTGATATACAGGAGTTGGCATTACTGCTGAAAATGTTCATGAAAATATATTTCATATAATATAATGGAAACATACAGTAATATAATATAATATAATATAATATAATATAATATAATATAATATA
>CM076651.1:5995440-6051457 GCA_038496675.1 Rachycentron canadum
CCTCATGCAGTAACTTTAATTTGTCAAGCAGATGTTGGGTTTACAAAGGTTGCTTTACAAATACAAAGTTTGGAATTATTTGTAAACATGACTTCACAAGTTCAAAATCATTTGGACCTAAGTCGGGAGCCAAAGAAGTATTGTCCGTTCTGTGACTCTGTGCAGCACCATCCAAATCAGTGCAATCGCATCAAACTCATGCGTGTAATGTCAGGCCCTCAAACATATCAATGATTTTCCTCTTTAATCTATGGCAAAGAAGGAACGCATCATATCCAAAATGGCATTGAAACGTCCAAAACTCAATACAAATAGCTTTTGCTTTTTTTTCTTTATCCTTTGGCATTAATTATCTTTTTATCCCTCAGGTTCATCTTCAGACCACTTGGAGGGGCCTGATCCTCGGGTATGGAAGTCAACAACAATAGATAAAGTACTTCAAGCTCATTACAGTATATTCTCTATTGTCCTGTAATTCATCCGTCACATGCTCTCTTTTTACCTTTACTTTAAATTCATTTCACTTTGCTACAAGGTTTCTGTTCAGTGGGAGTTTACTTACAGGATTCCTACTTGTAATGGAGTACGAGACTTGTTAGTTAGTGTTGGACTTTTGATGGAAGTAAAGGATCTGAATACATCTTACTGACTACTGTAGGCAACAGTGTAAATAATAGGCTTGTTTAATCCCAGCAACAGCAGCAAAGAAAAACTTCCTTGGCGACAGGCAACAGTTGCTGAACCCATAATGAAAACTCTTCAAAACAATGAAAAAAGTTACAGATCATCCAGGCCTTTATGTCTTTGAGACATTTCTGAATTTGACTAACTGATCAGCTTCACACATATGTACAGCTGGGTGTCATCTACGTAGCAGTGAAAATTTATGCCATGCTTCACGATAATGTTGCAGAAAGGGAGCATTTAAAGGGTGGAAAGTATCATGTCAGGATGCTAGTGTGTTTTTTCCATTCCCTTTCATATCGGTCCTACCATGGAACCCTGTGGAACTCCATGCTTAATTTTAGTTTGCAAGAAACAGTCATTGTTTACATGAACGAACTGGAATCTATCTGATAAATATGGCTTAAACCAGCCTAGTGCACTTCCCAATTACATGTTCCAGTAAAATATTATGATATACAGATCCAACTCCACATATGTATGTGGGCCAGTCTGTTGATGCCATTAGAGGGTCATTGCTAACTTTCACCACTGCTGTTTCTGTGCTATGATGTGCTCTAAATCCTGACTGAAAATCTTCAAACGTTCTTTTGCAGATGATTGCATAATTGGTTTGCGACAGCTTTTTCGGGCATTTGAGAAATGAAAGAGGTGAGATATTGACAGATATCTCTGAGATGTCTTCAATTGACTAAAACTTCTGGGTCAAGGGCAAAGGTTTAATTACTGCAATCAAAAAGTTTGCCATACAAACTAATCAGATCTAAAACAGGAGTGTTACAAAGGTGGGCAAATTTGTCAGTACCCTCCCACAACACAAAGAAACTACAACTATCTCTGAAATAACTTGAAACTGACAAAAGTTAATGGCATCCATCATTAATTATTCCATGTTTAACACAAATCAGACTTTTCTTTTGATTCAACTGATTGTTTTATATAAAAAAACAAGGCATGGAGAAAAATGATGCTACCCTGAACTTAATATTGAACTTAATACTTAATATTCATATGTTGTTGCACAACCTTCAGTAGCAATCACTGCCAACAAGCGACCTCTTTAGCTCTCAATGAGACTTCTGTATCTACCACCAGGTATTTTACCCCACTCACTCATAGAGCACGATTTAAGAATAGTCCAATGATTGTTTTTTATCAGCCATTCTTGGGTGCTTTAGCTAATCCTGTAGGAGGACCCATGACATGCTCCAGGATGCCTTGATAGTCTTAAGATGCACACATTCTAGATGCACCAAAGCACTCCCAAAACATAACCGAGTCCCCTCCACATGTCACAGTAGGTATGGTGTTCTTTTCTTTGAAAGGTTTATTTTACCATACATTTTCCAATTTTAAAGAGGTTGATTTACAAATACAAAGTTTGGAGTTATTAGTAAACATGATTTTACAGGTTCAAAATGATTTGGACCCTAATTTGACCCACGGGACAAAGTCGGGCTGCTGATGATAAAAGCCGCCTCATCAATCTGCAAGACTGCCTAAAAGACATCAAATCCTGGATGTCCTCTAACTTCCTTCGACTAAACTCAGATAAAACAGAGGTCATTGTGTTTGGACCTAAACATCTCAGGGACACCTTCTCTTTGCAGATTGCTTATCTAGATGGCATCACCCTGAACTCTAGTATGACCGCAAGGAACCTTGGAGTAATATTTGACCAAGACCTTTCATTCAGCTCACACATTAAACACGTGACTAGGACTGCCTTTTTTCACCTACGCAGCATAGCCAAAATTAGAATTATCCTCTCTCAGAGTGATGCTGAGAAACTAGTCCATGCATTTATCACCTCTAGGCTGGACTACTGTAACTCTCTGTTGTCAGGATGTCCGAAAAACTCTCTAAAGAGTCTGCAGTTAGTCCAGAACGCTGCAGCAAGGATATTGACAGGAGTTAGTAAAAGAGAACACATCTCTCCCACTTTAGCTTCCCTCCATTGGCTTCCTGTAGGTTATCGAGTAGACTTCAAAATCCTTCTGCTGACTTATAAAGCTCTTAATGAAAAAGCTCCATCTTATTTGAAAGACCTCATAGTCTCATTATCCTTCCAGAGCACTTCGCTCCCAGCATGCAGGTCTGTTAGTGACTCCCAGTATCTTCAAAAACAGACTGGGAGGTAGAGCCTTTAGTTATCGGGCTCCTTTACTATGGAACCAACTCTATCCATGGGTCAGAGAGGCAGACACTCTCACTACATTTAGGACTAGGCTTAAAACCTTCCTCTACGACAGAGCGTTCAGTTAGGGCCGGTTCAGGTAGCTCTGAACCATTTTTATGCTGCTATAGGCTTAGACTGCTGGGGGACACATCAGGTTACATAGAGCTCTCTCCTCTCCTCTCCCACACTTTAAATTATCATTTTCACTATCTACTGCACCTTGTTGTTTGGCCTTGGTGTCCCACTCTCTATCTATTTGTGTTTCCACAGATCCACCGAAGCTCCATCTCTCTCCACCAACCGCCCCCTGCATCACCCCCTTCCCCTTTTACCCCTGCTGTTAAACCGACATGCCCTTCACTCCCAGGAACCAGTCTACCACCCATTACCCCCATTAAGCTGCCTGACTCTCCCTGCCTTCCCTCCCGCCAAAAACTGCCTTCATTAACTCCTGCACACCATTTCCATGCTGTGCATATTCTGTATTGTTACCTGTTTTCTTGTCTGTATACATCTATTGCACGTCTGCCTGTCCTGGGTGAGGGATCCCTCCTCTGTTGCTCACCATGAGGTTTCTCTTTTTTTTCCCTGTTAAAAGGGTTTTTTGTTTTGAGTGTTTCCTCAGTCGATGTGAGGGTCTAAGGGCAGAGGATGTTGTTATGATGCTATGTAAAGTCCTTTGAGACAAACTGTTTGTAAAAATGGGCTATAATAAATAAATAAATTGCCTTGCCTTGCCTGGGGAGTAGGTGGGAGGCTCCACGCTAGCCCACAATTAGCATTAGCGTTAGCATAGTATACCATCAGCTGACAAGCTAGCTTAGCTCATGACTAACTTCTATCTCGCCTTTTTCACATCTGTTACTTCACTTACTTAGCCAAAGTCTTTTATTTTAAATCTCCTTTAAATTTCTCCAGCTAGCTAGCTTGGCTAACTGCTACCCCCCTGTCACTGTCAATCAAGAAATCTAAAACTAGCAGTTTGGGAGAGATGCAAGATGTTAGTTATTGGACTCAAACAACACAATGAAAGGTTAGATCAGATTAAACTAATGTTATTTAATTATGTGAGCTACAATGAGGAGTAATAATCAAATCCATTGGCTATGTTTTCATCAGTACACATTCTGAATAAATATTAGTTGATTGAAACTTAATTAAACCTGACAGCCCCTGATCTTATTTCATGTAAGGATATTAAAATGTTTTTTTTTAACAGGCAAATCCTCATTAATTCTCATGTTCTGCTTATTACTTCTAAAGTCTCTTTTGTTTTGCAAGTTTTGCCTTAAGCTCTGTCACTAGTGTAACAGTCTACTACAGGGATTCACTGGTGAGGGCAATAGTACAACATGAACCCATTGAAAATTTACATTAGCCTCAGAAATGAACTAGAAAAGAAGTCTTTTTTTTCCTCCTTTATCTAACCTCAGGGGCACAGTAATGACCTAAACAACCATGTCAAAAATAATCTCTCTCTCTCCAAGCAAATGTCACTGTGAAAGCACCACAAATCTTTTTGAGTAGTGTTAGATTAAACATTATATTAAAAAATTCACTCCTGATTGATAGCCACTCTACTGTAGACGTATGTTTTATGCAGAAGGCACAAAGAGAACACACAAGCATTTCCACAGGGTCTGTAGGATGACAGCACACTGTCAAAAGTGTATGCTTTATTTAATTCTATTTACTTTCCCCACTGTCTAACTCTGGGCCTATCATTTACATTTGCCATATTTATGGTTTATGACGATGACTGTGGTAATGACCCTCTAATATGTTTGTATAAATAAAGGCAGAAACATCTTGTTTGAGTTTGGTCATAAGTCATCTGATGGTGAACAGCCCTCTTGTCTGTGATGAACTCAACCTCCATATTTAGCCAGTGTATGGGGAAGATATGCAGTGAGGGTAACTCACCTAGTCCAGTCAGTCACTGAGCCGTGACCAGCAGGGTGTCATCCTCTTTCATGTGGGTGTTTGTCATACCAACAGTCGCAGAGCATAGACACACACAATGAAAGAGGAAATATGTAAATATAAAGTGGATGTTCAAGTGAAGATTATATTTAAACCAATAATGTGACACACCTACACAAATTAAATGTGTCTGGTCTTGTACTGGCTGCAGCTAATGTTTAGCAGGTATAATGTTTTCACCATCTTAGTTTAGCACGTTAGTATACTAACCTTTGCTCATTAGCACTAAACATAAAGTACAATCAAGAATTATGAAAATATTGAGTCAGAAGTGGGGTATGTGATAATATTTTTTGTATATTTTATATATATTTTTTTTTTCATATAACACACACACACAGAACCTGGTCCTAAATACCTACATCTGGATAACAGGTAAAAAAATAACCAATACAGGCTTTTATACAGATTGTAACTAAATTATTATTTGAATATGAAAATAGGAATAGTTTTCATCAGCAGAAACGGTCCATTTAAAACAAGTCATAGCCCAAATTATTTTTGCCCAATCTGGCAATAGTGCTGGAGGCATTTTACTGGGTACCTGAAAACCAAATTAGAGAGATTGCAAAGTCAGGATGCTCTGGGGAACAAAATGTAACAGAAATCCACCTGATAGTTGTTGGAATATTTCAGTCTTCCAAAATGGTGGGGGGATAGTAATAAACATGGTGAACACATTGGTGTTTAGTTGCATAAATAAATGATCTGACTTCTTACAACTTAAAGTTGAGTGTGCTGAAAGTTTCTGAATCCTTTTTTATTGAAGAGAAGACTGACTTTTATGTGGTGTCTCCTGGCTCTGCATCTCCAACCATGAAGGCCCTGAATCACTCATATTATTCTTGTACACATGAACCTCTCAGGTGAGTAAACTGAAAGAAAAAGGCATTATGGGAGGGAGGTCACCACTCCCTCAGTGTTGTGTTGATTATAAAATCAACAAAGCTATGCCAGGATAGATGCTTAGTGACTCAGGTTTGCTGCCTCCACCTTATACAACACACCACAGTGACCACAACAGGCACTGAGTCTGCACAACAGCTTTACATGGTCTAAAAATTAAATATATTCTATACCTCATCACATAACCAGTTCACAAGGAAACAGTTCATTTGGCAAGTACATGTATTTCAATTTAGCAGTGAATAAAAATCACACATTACACAAGAGTTTTACAAAGCTTTACAATGTATCCAGCAACGCACAAGGAACATCATGTGATTTTCATTCCCCAAATACAAAGAACAGGAACAGAAGAAGCTCAGACTGATGTTTTGAGCAACATGTCACACTGTGCAAAGGTTTTAGACACTAACAATGAGGATGCTTTCAAGAATAACCCAACCAATTGTTTTTATTTATCTTTTAACTTAATATGAAATCAGTATTTGACTTGACCACCATTTGCCTGAACAAAATAAATTAATAAATAAAAGCACCAGTTCTCCTCAGCAGGTAGGTTGCTCCAAGCATTTTGGAGAACTTGCCACAGTTCCTCTATGAATTTAGTCTCTGTGTCTTCCATGTGTTCATGTAGTCCCACACTGACTCCATGTTGTTGGGACCAGAGCCCTGTGGGGACCACACCCTCTGCTGCAGGACTCCCTGTTCTTCATGACTCTGGCTGTACATTTGGGCTCGTTGTCAGTCATGCTGCAGAATGACTTTGGATCAGATGCCTCCCTGATGGTACAGAGTGATGGATAAGTACGAACAACTTTGTGATCAGATGGTAAGACTGTATAGCCTTTTGTCGTTTCCTTGTGTTAAAGACTGAAATGAAATCCCATCTGGGTACAGTTTTAAATTTCAAAGTGAACAAACACCAGAACTCACATGAGGGATGTATCAAAGCACATGTTACTGGATTCAACTTCAAACATCACCTCAAAAATCACCTGCCAAAACCAGTTCTCAGTGCAGCTGTGCTACTTTTCATGACAAGGCACTTCCTCTCAGGCTGCTGTGTATTTTTCACTATGTGTACAGTGTTTGAGAATCAAATGTCATGTTTGAGATGTTATAAGACGTTCCCACTATATGAATATGAATAGAAACGGGCAAATGCTAAATGTTATTATCCGAAATGTTAACAGGAAATACAAATTACCTAATATCAGATGAACTGCACAGTCATTTTTCGCGTTAGAGGCGCTTCCTACATTTTAGAAAATGAAGAAAACTATTATATGTCTATAGTCATCTGATAAGAAGGCTACATTTCATGTAAGAGAGCTTCTTCCCTCTCCTTTGAATGATGTCACAATTTATCTTATGACCCGTTAGAGGGGTTTTATATATATATATATACACACACACACACACACACACACACACACACACACACACACACAATCACTAGTGTTAACGGTATTAGGAACAAATTTATCTACATAAGGTACCTCTGTCCATATGTCCGTAATAACCATAACATGTCCATAATAATAAAAAAGTAATCGTTTATTTTTATATTTTTGTTCATAATCGGAATCGGGAATCTGTAAAATAAATGTTGTTAAGCAAAAAGTTCAATATACATAAGTGGAATAGACTATACTACAAAGTAACGTATAATTGTACTTAAGTAAATGTGCTAGATCTGCAGCACGTGATTATTGTCATCATTGATTAAGCTTAATCAAATACTGTGGATAGTTTTATATCCTTTTATATCCGTTCCAGCTTCTCAAACACCATTTGAGAACCAGACATTTTCGATTGAAAAAAAAAAATTTAATGATTAATTCATTACCCAGAAGACACAACAGTTACTACAACAGTGACCGCGACTCACTTCACTGATCTTTTTAATATGCTGCAATATAACTTGTAAACAACACGGGGCACTAGTCCCCTCTGTTCGGGGGTGTGATAGAGACAGTTTGAGGTTTTAAGGGAATAAGTTGATCGTCTGCTTTCACCTGTTTGGCTGTGATAGGCTAATGCTGCTCCAATCACCGGCTGCTGTCCGGACCCTTCCGTACATTCACAGTGTGATTTAGCGCACACACGGCGGACCACGGTGAGTCTCTCCTCCAGCTTTGCTCCTCTGTAGACTTGCCAATTTTCCGCGCAGTGATTTCATTAGTTTAAGAATTAGTCCCCGAGCGTTTGTGTGCCTCCGAGGAGACACTAAAACGGCTTCGGGCTTCAGCGTTTCCTGAATAATTAATGTGGGTGAAATAGCTTAGCTTCCAATGCTAGATGAGAAGCTAACGTCAGCTAATGACTAACTAAGGAAAAGTCGGTTTACGCTTCAACTGATGTAATCTCACATTGTTTCCCAGTCGCCGTTAATATATGTAGCGGGTTACCCATGCGTTTAAAAATGCTCAAAGCTTAAAAGTTACATAAATAAATAAATAAAAATTTAACAAACTGAATAAAAGGACCGTTGGGAGTCCAAACTGATGCTAAGTGGTTAGCTAACTTATTAGCTCCCGGTGTTTGCTAAACTGTTTCGGCAACTTAAAATGAAGTTTAATGTTTGTCTGGTAATAAGTGACGTTAAAACGCGAGCTCAGCCGTTTCCCTTCGTCGAGCCAGTGTTTAGTTAACTTAGCAGCAGTTTGTGCAAAGCTCGCCGTTTCTTCTCCAGGCTAACACCCAATAACGTTAGCTAGCATTGCCCCAACGCTGCTGCTAGCTGAATGCTAACGTAAGAGTTGTCAAGCTTAGACTTTACGAAGCTACTTTTTGCTACCATCGCTTAAACTTAACATAGATTTGTGCTCATTGCGTCGTTAATACTGCCGACTTTAACTTTTTAATTTTAAACGGGTTAAGTCACAGTCCATTGCACAGGGAAAGTAATAGCCACACCCTTCCTTTCGAAACCAACTACGCTTTAAGTTGTCACGAAAAGAAGTTCATCTCTATTTCATGTATCAGAACCGAAAGATGTGAATCCACACAACAATATAGGCTTTTAAAAAAAAGTTTTGTTTGCAGGGGTCACCTAGATGTATGTTCGTGCCCTTGTGTTGGGTTAAAATCTATTTACTTTCTTTCTTCGTTGCAAGATTTTCAGTTCTGATTTGAACTGAACAAGTAGCTTGAGTCGCCCTGTTACAAACATGTTAGACTGAAAACCAATACATTTGTTATAAACAGTTCAAACCGACCTTTTTTGGGGAAGTTTGTGTGTTGATTAGCAACAGGTCTTTAGATGAATACGTTTTAACCGTTTAGTTTGTTATGTAACATGTGACAACTCACCTCCTGACTCCATAAAGTAGACACACTCATTGGTGTCAAAAGTCATTATTAACTCACCCTGCAATTGTGGACACATTGCAACACATGTATAAGTTAAGCAAATGATGTTAGTAATTTAGGTTTTTTTCTAACTGTCTGCATTTCTAAACGGAATGAATCCAGTTTGATGTCCAGAGCTGACATTATTGTTTCACTGGTGTAATTTAGGGCCAGTTTCTTGTCTTAACAGTTTGGTGTAACCTTGCTGTCTGGCTTCCAACTGACCTTCATCATTCTGCTAGCTGACATCAGTGTACCTGAGGATCTGCTGCCCCCCCACCCCTTCTCCCCAGATGTAGAGGGAGTTGTCATCTGCAGCAGCCGTGTACACAGTAGGTTAAGCTCTTGTTTGACTGTATAGATGTTGTGAAAAATACGCTTTGGAAAAAGGCTTTGTGCATTTGTAAACATAATGATATTTGCTTGATACTTGAAATGTTTGAGTCCAAGCTCATATCTAATCAGCCAAAGGCTTATGTTTCTTATCAGATGTCGCCAGTTTTGTGACACCCACATACATTTTAAACTTGGTGTGATTTGCCCTTGCCTATATTTTCAGGCTAACAAATTCATCATTTACATGTTGCCCCCCGCCCCCGTGCACCCCTTTGCACCGGTAATGATTTCAGTGCAGTGGTCATGCGTGCACCCTCTGATCTCTATTTTCTGTTTGTATGGTGTGCTTGAGTAGAGGAGGGCCATTACAATGGCTCTTTGTAGAGTGCCTCGTGTGCCTGTCTCTCACTGTGGGTTTCTGGTGGTGCTTCATATGTCGTAGTTAGAATTGCAAATGACCGTCAAGTGTGACAAGAGTGGTTTTTGTATTGTTTGTCTCAAACATTTGACAAAGGTCCCACAGATGTATTGTGATTAGCAGATTCAAAGAGGTTCTTAAATGAGATTTTATTGTGCATCACCCCCTCTTTGACATTTGTACATCAAATGGCGCTTACATTTGCATTTCAGAATAGCTTTTAAAATGAAGCTTCTCAAAAACGGTACTTAAAAAACTTTACAGCACATGTTCTGTTTATTATGGAAAGTTTTCAATTTCATATCCCCATTTTGTCATGTTATTAAAGTACAATCTCAGGTATTAAGCCTACAATCATGACAGATTTGGTGGTGATTTTCCTTGCATCAATTGTTGATAAAAAATTTTGCATTCACAAGCCAACAGAATACTAAAATAAAATGAAATTGTTTGTGGGAAATTACACCACAGAAGAAAAGTATTGCTGGGGTCTTTGTGGTGCATTAATCCTAGTACTAAAGATGAGAAAAGTTTTTGGTTTTTTTTTCACTTTTCATTGGGTAATTTATCATTCTCAACATTTCCATGCCTGTGACAGTTCTTTTTGCTGCCAATATTTTCTAGGCCACGTACGCTGTGTAAACTGTGTCAGGCTGATGGAGTTGATGATGGGTCATTCTCTGTGGCCTTTCTCCTCCGTTTTGTAATGAGAAGTTATTTGTGGCACTGGAACTCTTACCTACAGACTGCACTGGCATTTTCAGGATCTACTGTACTTTTACATCCATAGCTCCACAGTGTGTCTGTGTCTGGGTCAAATCTTTCAATCATGAATACATTTCATTATTCAGTGTTACAACCTGGTGAAACACTGGTCTTTATTCCTGGAGTTGAATGGCCTGCCTATAGTTTCCTTCAGTGCTTCTCAATTATTTTATTTATTTTCTTTAGAAGAGACAACACCCCTATCATCATGACAACTGAAGTCCCATGGTAGTGGGTGGGGGAGAGGGAGAGCTCATATTTTTGGCAGAAAAGTAACGTTTTAATCTGTTGATGTCAGATGTTTTGTTTTGTTTTTTTTATTGTTGTAAATACTGCACTACAGGGCGTTCACACTGCCAGCTTAAATACTTCCAGTATATGTTGTGGGTGATGATGAGGTTTTTTTTTTTTTTTTTTTTGGTGTCATGAAGCCAAAAAAAATTGTGCTTGCCTATGAAAAGACAGTCTATATAGCAGTTTAAAAGCAATGCTATGTTGAAATGTCTATTAGCATTTCATTTCAAATAAAATATTGTCATAATGAATATTAATGAGAGATGGCATCATTTCAGTCAGGGTATTAAAATAATTTTTACTGATATTTTCTTGGCACAAGGTCATTTTGACGACATTACGGCTTGCATTGCTTCCATAAGCTTTTTTTTTCTGTTGCTGTAAATGATAACGCTTCTCTCTGCCTCTGTACTTTCACAGACTCTTGTGCTGTCCAGTGAAGTTGCCCACCATGCGTGAGTACAAGCTAGTGGTGCTGGGATCAGGAGGCGTGGGAAAATCAGCGCTGGTGAGTGATGGCAGCAGCAGCTCTGAACTCAAGTCAATACCCTAACAGATTTATATTTTATAGTATAGTATATAGTAATATTATTTGGGTGATTATGAAGCATTTCAAATATACTTGTGTGCTTTTAAAAAATTATGAGAAATGAACTATATTCAATATATGAAAAAATATATTCTATAAAACTGTAGCTAGATTCTTACCACTACGGAAACAGTATCTGTTGATACACAACATTTTATTATCTCTTAGAGCCCATAAATGTTTACACAGGGTATCAACAGGTCTTAGAGTTGTAAAAAGAATTGAATGTCCTTTTTGGAGTTTGGAGACAATTTCCTATTCAAATAAATGAGAAAGTGTCTCCAAACTTTTAGCTGGATTATTCATATTTTTTTCTAGGATGACATAGTAATATTACCGGTTTTTGTGGTAATGTCAAATTTATATAAAGATGAATTTTTTGAATTGTTAATCCCTGCATCCATTTATTGATACCTTTCTGGATCCTGGTTGGGTTTATGGATTATTAATGATGTTACTAAGATTTGTTGTTCCATACAGTTGTAGCCTGGCCCTAGCTCTGAGTATATGTCAGATTTCCAAAGGGCTTTATCAGTGGTCACAGGCTGAAAATGCCTCTGGATACACTTCTACAGACCAATGACCAGTCATAACATAAAAACACGTGACGTAGCACAGAATGAGGCCAGTTGGCCAGCCAAATAAACGTTTACCAAATCCTGTCAGTACCGCAAACACACTCTTATCAGCCAATGTTGAAAGTGCAGTTGCTTGTTCTTCTGTTGGAGAAAATACACCATTCCAGTTTGTTTAATACAGTCACAGGAGCGGATTCAACAAACCTCTCCACATCAGCGGCAGCCATCTTAGTTGTTAATGAAAATGCTTCAGCGGTGTGCCTGTGTTAGTCAGGCACTCAAACACATCCCATTGGAAATAATTAATTGTGATTGGTTCGACCTGTCTCAGGATGGATGGAAATCTGTCTAAATGGGAGGGAATGAGAGCAAATAAATATGAGCCATCATGTCTGGTTTTCAGTCATGTCTGTTACAGATGGGCAGTGACTAAAATCTGATGTATCTGTTACTGATATCTTTCATACTTTGGGCAATATGGCTGTTAAACAGTGTTTAATTTGCGCTGTCTATGGTATTAAAATTTATGGCAATTTTTACCCAATTACAATGTTGTCTTAATGTTTTTACTTTGCTTCATTTGTCCGTTACAGACAGTCCAGTTTGTGCAAGGCATTTTTGTGGAGAAGTATGACCCCACAATAGAAGATTCCTATAGAAAGGTCAGTAGAACAATTCACATGTTACATCTTTGTGAACCATTTCAAAGTAACTCATTATTTAAATGGTTTTTCTTGTTTTTCTCTAACAGCAAGTCGAGGTCGACGGGCAGCAATGTATGCTTGAAATCCTTGACACAGCTGGAACAGTAAGTCACAGGCACACGTCTCAGATGAAGTCTTACAAGATGAATGCAAACAGGGGGCTGATGGTCAGGGTCATCTGTTCTCGTTCTGTAGGAACAGTTCACAGCTATGAGGGACCTGTACATGAAGAACGGCCAAGGCTTTGCTTTGGTGTACTCCATTACAGCACAGTCAACATTTAACGACCTACAGGACCTCCGGGAACAGATCCTGCGAGTAAAGGACACTGAGGATGTGAGTGTTAACGCTTTTTTGTACTTCATTTAATGTCCTTTCTCCCCCCTATACTTCCCTGTCTCTCTTTTTATTCTGTCTACCTCTGTGCTGCTATTAGGTGTATTTTCCCACAGAGATCAATGAAGACTTATCTCTCTCTTATCTATTTTATACAGTTTTCATTGGAGAGCAGTCATATCAGTGTTGAAATAATGAATCACTAAGCCCTACAGTGCTACAAGACATTAGCTCTGTGTGTGGATAGTTTCTGTTCAGCAATAACCTTTGGTTTTTCTCCGGTGTCACCTCTGAGGCTCATCACTCCCTCATTATAGTCAGCTCTGTGGGAGAGAGGGCAGAGCGAAGGGGGGCAGGAACCTTGTGACACGGTGGAAATGTCAGAGCTGTTGTTAGATGCTATCTGCCACTTTCAGTCTTGGTCTCTTTGTCTCTTAATTTAGAGCAAAGATATACGACATGCTGAGTGTGTGCTTTACTTATTCAGAGCAAATTGTTTATTACACTGCGTCTTGGTTAAGTAGTGGGTGATAAAACATTGCATTGTTGATTTAATGTTTGGTTGTTAAACTGCTGTATAAGTCAAGATGTTGGTTTGAACCTTTGACATTTCTGTTAATCAGGTTCCCATGATCCTGGTGGGAAACAAATGTGACCTGGAGGATGAGCGTGTGGTCGGGAAGGAGCAGGGTCAGAACCTGGCCCGTCAGTGGAACAACTGTGCCTTTTTAGAGACTTCAGCTAAATCAAAGATCAATGTTAATGAGGTAAGCACTAAAGCATATGTGACATTCATTTTATTAAATGCTTATTTGTATAGGACAGGACAATAAAAATAACAATTTGATTAACTTGAACTTAAGTATTTGCAGCATTTATTCAACGTCCATTATTGCAATTTGCAACTGTTTTACTTTGAATCAAAAGATAGCATAAATGGGAACATGGGCTGTTTTGAGGCATGACCTCTTGTAAACTCTGACACGCCACAGTTTATGGCGCAGTTATGACTCCAGGTGGCTTCCTGCCTCTGGCTATTGCATTGTGAATTTAAATGTTGCATCTGAAAATAAGACAAAATGAAAAATGCAACTGCACACTGATCTGTGCACTTGATTTGTGTTGGGTCTCAAACCCCCGGAGTCGATTGAACAGTGTGGAGATTCTACTTTGACCCATAATGCCTCCTCAGATTAGGCTTGTGTCCAGTCCAGCTCCAGAAACACATGAATAATTGTGCAGACTTGTCTACTTTGTGCTGAAAGAGAGGACAGTGCTCTGTTTAGATGAAGCAGCATTGTTTTTGTTCTTTACATGTGTGATGATTACAGCATTGCATCTTTTATTATTCTTGCTCCACTGCAAGGCACATTGAGACCGAAAAACAGGATGTTTCAAACATGATCCAATCAAGATTTCACACAAATTTGTTTACAGTGATACAATAAAATGACTACAAAGCTTAATCTCAAGCAACAGAACAGTTGTGACTCATCTTGAGTTAAAAAAATAATCCCAGTCATGATCCACTTTAAATTCTGTGAGTAAAGAGCTCCACAAGTTCATTCCATCTGTCTAAATAAGGATTTATAAAAAGGCTCCTTATGCTTCCCCACAGATGCATTCCTGTATTACTAAACTGATGAAATGTGTGTCTGATATAGATGTTATCTTATTGGCTTCCTGTCCAAACATTTGATTATATATGATGATGATGAGAAAGACTTGATAATTTTAGAGAAAATAAATGTTGGATGTCCCGCACTGCTTTAAATGGGTGCATTTGTATTAAACATCTTTCCTAAGTGACTTTGTTTTATATTGAGAGCTGCAACTCCCCATATCTCCTTTAATGTTCTGTCTCCATTTTATGAGGAAGTGGCTAAAACGGCATTGGTCCCTATCACTTGAAGATCTTGGTTCTGTAACTGCTGAAGCAACTTTTTGAAACCACTGAACTTTCTCTGTTGTAGATTTTCTATGATCTGGTGCGACAGATCAACAGAAAAACGCCGATGGAAAAGAAGAAGACAAAAAAGAAGTCAGGTTGCACACTGCTCTAAAATGCTCTCCCACAGTCGCTCCAGGCCAGGTGAGTGGGTGTCAGAGAAAAATTTATTCCAAACATGTTCAGAGCTCCCACTGCTTACTGAGCTTCAGCTTGTCACTGAACATTTAGAGGCCTATTGCAATAATTATTGAGATTATCTAATTAATCTTGACAGAAAGATAGCAAGTAGTGTGTTGCAGTAACAGGATGAACTCAGCGCATGGAATTGAAAGCACTGCTGATATGTATGAAAGATCGATGACTCATAAAGCATCTCTGTAGGTTTTAAAGCTAATCTTTTGGTGGGGATCTGCAATGAAAGCCTTTAAGTCTTTGGTGCCAATCAGGCTCCATCCTGTGTTGTTTTTTTTTTTTGTTTTTGTTTTTTTTTTTTCATCCAATGTCCCAGTTTCCAATGACTAAAATCTACATTTGTGAAAATCTATTTCATGGCTTCAAATTTTATTTGATCAAAATTGGTTTTATAATGTTTTTTTGCATATTTTGTAAGTTTTAAGCCTCTGATGAATGTTGTGGCTCCACCTGCTGTTGGAGCAATGTAACTAATTGTACAACCAGTGTTACTGTATGTTCTGGCCCATTTACTTCATAAAATGTGCGGCACTGATTCTATATGTTTAGCATTAGCAGCCACTGTTTTCTGAAGCAGAACATATTCTTTTTAGGTGTGTTTATTTGTGAACATGAAATATTGATTTTCACTCTTCTCACTTTGATATGAAAATCAGCTTATGGAGACTTGAAAGCCTGGTTGAGTATGTAATGCATCACAGCGAACATCATGTTCTGACTTTTCAGTTGCAACACTGTGATAATCTAATTTTGACATCAATAAAAGCAAACGGTGAATTTCATTTTTATTTACATAGCTCAATCTCACAAATTTGCCTCAGTACAGTCTGTACAGTTTACAGCATCCTTCCTCTATTCCTAAAATCATCACGTCAACTTGATGTTCCCTGGGACGGATTACCAAGTTTTAAATTACAGAGGGTAAAAAAAATAGTTTAAATTTGAAAGTTTGAAAGTACAACAAAGGGTAAAGGAACATGTTAAGGAAAGGTTAAATGGTAGGTTTGATATCTTTCAAGTCTGTAGTAAACATATTTTCAAGAAGCTTTATGAGCACTGACAAAGGTTTTGCTTACTGTAATCAATCTTTCAGTCAATACTGGCTGCTAAAAGGTCCCCCCCAGTACACATCTAATGAAAGTGGGGACATGGGGGATAAAATCCAGACTCTGAAGATCCTCCAAAGTTACAACAAAGTCTCTCTGGTGCAAAAATCCCTCAACTGAAGCTCACCAAAGAAACATCTCCTTGATCATAACATTACACATATAAGAGGTATTTTGCATTGTCCAATAATTACACCAAGCAAAACCTGGTGATATGAGAACTAAAATGTGCCAAAACTGGTGTGGTGATTTCAAGGTTCAACAGGGTTATTGACACATGTCTGAGACAGATGTGACTTAAATTACCCTGTTCCTTTTGTTTTCAGAGTGTGATACATTCAGAATATTTCTACACAGAATTATTACCTCAGTCTGGAGCTTAATAAACTACAACTTTTAGTTCACTGGTCCTGCTGTCAGCATTGTTGTCACTGAAAACAGCTCTAAAAACCTACTGCACTACTTGCAAAGTAGACACACTGGCAGAGATTAGCTGGTGAGCAGAGTGAAGCATTTGGCAGCAAAAGAATCAGATATTTTGCTCAGGAATTGTTAGAGACCAAAAACGGAGCTTAAATCAAATGAGACGAAATACAACTGATGTTACATTTAATAAACATTATTAGCAACTAAGAACAAAAACACTTAAAACTAGGATCATTTGAGTTCAAAATTTTTACCAGGATCACAGAGTTTTAAAATTAATTGATTGCAATTAATTAAATTTTTGATTCTGATCCTGCGTTTCTTCAAGGAGAGAGTTGCTGTTCTGTGAGCAGAATTTCCTCACTAAAATAAAAAGATTCATCGTCTTAGGAGTGTAAATAGTTAAAATTAATGATGGATTGAAATGCACTGCAGACATTTTGTGATACGTACTGACACTACTTTTTCTTCCTTGCAGAAACTTGTAATAATTAACTGTGTCCCGGTGGATCATGCCAGCATTCCAAGCCCTCTCCAGAGCATTTTGAAAAAGGCTGACAGATACTTCACCACTCGCAAAATGGCAGGAGACAGCACATACTCAAGATACTCTTCTCTGCTTTTTAATGGCAAAGAAATTCACCTCTTTTTTTTTTTTCTTTTTTTCTTTTTTTTTTGGTATTGTCAGCCTGATGACAACTATTGTTTTTGTCTGTTTTATTTTTTATTTTTTTCCCAAGGTCTTTCTTTTGGAAATATCAGTGTAAAAGAAGAGACCGTGGGTTTAAATCCATATATATATGGGAACTAAAATGTTTTATTAAAAGCAACATCGGTCTTGGGCATATTGTGACAATACGTCTGCAAAACAAACCATGTGAAATGTTGGCCTTCTCATACATTTCTGCACTAACAGTGTCAACAAAGATGCATCGTTGTCTATAAGTTCCTACTTACAAGGATGTGTATTGATGAGGTAACATCTTTCCTAAGTGACTTTGTTTTATATTGAGAGCTGCAAGCCTTTCCTATTTCCCATAATATATTCTACTTCCATTTTTGCATAATAAAGCTAAGGAAATTAGTATTTTATAGACTGATGGGGGAAATGGTTTGTTCTGATTTGTGTCTTGAGGCTGAAAACATATTGTACTAAACCGACTCTAATATTGCTTCTTGTGTTACCCTGTCACAGATGATTTTCCAGCTTTTATGAATGATTAAATTTTAGTACATTTTCATTATTTTTTGTCTGGAACATTTCTTTTTGAAAGTATGTCTTAAATGTTTTTATTGTTCATAATTACATTGATAATGAATAGAATTATAGACATTTCCCATTTTTCTTTGTGTACTCAAAGGTATTTGGGTTGAAGCTGCAGGGTATTTTTTTCACTCAGGTTTTCTCCACAACAGACAAAAGCTGTAGCTGGTGATGTGCTGTTGAATTTCCTGCCTGGCTGCTGTATCACACATGCAAACAGATGAGACACCTGCAAGGGCCAACAAGCTGGAAGTGTAACTACAGTGATTTCCTGTTGGCAGAAATGACAGCTTGAGCCAGAGTTTAAGCAGAGGAATTGGCTGGCTCAGCTGATCAGCAGCAGAGAAAGAGGAACCGTCACTCCTGGTTGCCAGCAGCAGACACACAGGAAGTGAAGAGAAAGAAGTAAAAAGCAGAATAGAAACTGAAGAACAGATGATGGACCTGAGCTGCTCCATCTCAGGATTGAAGGTGAGGCAAAAAGGCCCTCTCAGAAGAGATAACATTTAAACACAAGTACAAAAACAGCATCTTTGATACATGTCTCCCTTCATTATCTATATCACTTGTGGTTAAATGGCTGAAGGAGGCATGGAGTCATATAGAGACAAACAACTATTCATGCTCACATTCACGAAAAGGCAGTTTAGAGTCGGCAAGTAACTGAATGTACATGTGTTTGGAACATGCAGATAGAAAGGCCCAGCAATGTGATTTAATCTTACTGTGAGGTGGCAGTGCTAATCACTGTCTGTCAGTATAAAATGTAAAGTGTTGGACAGTTTGGCTACACATACAGTGTTAATAGGTTATAGAGATAATAGGAAAAATGCTAACTTTATTATGTGGCTCTCAGATCTTAGAGATTATTATCCTGATCAATAGTTTAGTCAGATTAATGAAAAGTCTCTATTCAAGTTTCTCAGAGTCTAATGTGATGCATTCACAACAAATTTGTGAATAAAAATTATGAAGAGGACACAACTCCAACAACACAAATAACTTTATTGTTAGACATGTGTCGCCATTAATCAAATAATGTAGATAGAAATGTATAGATAGATAGATAGATAGATGGATGGGCCCCCATAGTTGCCCCAATTGCCTGGTTGGTAATCCATCTTTATCCCCAGCTGTCAATCTGCAGCTTTACTTCTGTGACTGTGTGGTCCAGACGATCTGTCAATGACAGCTGGGTGAAACTTCCCTGACTAAATGAAAGTGAAAAAAGAAATAGTGATATCCAACCTCTTTGACTTGTGACGCCTTAAAAAAAAACGGCGGGGGGGCTTATCCTGCCAAACTAAAGACACATGTCAAACCTCTCAGATGGTCCCTGATATGTGTCAGGCTAAAAGAGACAAATCTAAGTGGCCAACGTTTCACAAGAAAACTAGGATTAGAGACAAATAAAAACAATTAACACAAATTTGTATATCACACTTTTTTTCTACTCTCAGTAATCACCTCACGGACCATCAGCTTCATCTCCTGACCTATTATTCCCTATTGGGCACCACTGGACTACACCACCTTAAAGTTAAACCAGCTCCAGCTTCTAGTGAAATGATGCCTAAATATTAACATCCATTAACATGATCTAATAATGAATTTTATCAGCTGATGGAATCATTTTACTTTTGATTCTTCACAACCACATTTTGTTTTACTCGTGAGCTTTTACTTTTATTTTGCTTGTTATGGAGTTTGAGATGGTTGAATTTGGTACATTGGCTTTGTGAAAGGTCTGAGCACCTCTTCCACCACCGGACGTTTTTCTGGGATCACAGTCCCTCTGGCCTCGCTGTGTTGGTGGTGGCTGTGCCACCTGTGCAGGGACATGGACGAGGATGACCCCAGTTTCCAGCTGTGGCCAAACAATTAGAGACAATTTCCCTCAGAAGGCATCAAACCTGCAGCTCCACGTCATAACCATTAAAGTCTCATTTCTGTCCATCGCCGCCGCTGATTGATGAGCGGCGGCGATGCCCCTTCTGTCTCACCTACCCCGGCCCTCCTCCCTGCCTCCTGTCCCCTCCCTCTCTCCCACACGTATGCACAGAGCCCGACAGGCTACACGACCCCCCTCCCCCCTTCCATCATTTTCCCATCTCTTACTCACTCTCTTCCCTACAACAAACATGGCCGCGAAATCTGATGGTGCACCCGTCTCTCTCCGAAACGAAATCCCACCCGAGTGTCCTTCCAGGTCGGACCCGCGGCCTCCCCAGCGCCGTCCCGCCGAGCAGCGCTACTCCCTCCCGGACTGCTGCTGGACGCTGTGCGCCCTTTTAGTCTTCTTCTCGGACGGGGCCTCAGACCTGTGGCTGGCCGCGGACTACTACCTAAGGACTGACTACTGGTGCTTTGCACTGACTTTGATCTTTGTGATAGTCCCGTCCGTGGTCGTGCAAGTGTTGAGCTTCCGATGGTTCGCCTACGATTTCTCGGAAACCGTCGAGGGAGGCTCGGCCGCGGCCGCCGTGGTGGCGGCGTCGGGAGCGGAGGAGAGCGACTTCAGCACCAAGGACAGCGGCGAGCGGGGCGCTGGCTGCACCGCCGGGGCCGGGGTGCTGCCTGGGCCGGGAACCGCGGGAGGAGCCCGGGGCTGCTGCAGAGTCTTCATGTGGCTCTTCCAGGCCATCGTTCACATTTTTCAGCTGGCACAGGTCTGGAGGTAAGTCTGAACACTCATAATGTGATCAGAGAGGAGGGGAAACTACCCATTCTGCCTCTGCCTTTGTCAATGTGTGTGTGTGTGTGTGCATCTGGGTGAACATGTATCCTCCAAAGCCCGGCGTCACTCCCTGGACTTAAACGCCTATGAAACACAAGCATTCAGGGAGGACTGTGCCCAAAATCCCAGAATATCTTTTTGTATTGTTTGACGTTTCTCCCCGGCTTAGAAAAGAAGAACTAGACTCCACCCACCCACTCCCCCAACCCATGAAGCGCTTTTAGGTCATTTATCTCCCAGGAAAATCATCAACTCATCCACACCAATGGCCTTATATAGAGAGATAAAAAATAACATCTATTTGTCTTTTGGGTGAGATAGAGCCTGGTTGCTGAAAGAGACAGATTAATAGTCATGAATGTCACTTCCTGTTTGCTGTGTTATGTGTACTTGAATCCCTGTATCATTTATTAGTGTATTCCCAGCTTGATGCTCCTGCTCTTATGTTTGTAAAATCCATATTCTCACATCTCCCCACAGTTTAAAGTCTGTTTCCCTCACCTGCGCTCAAAAGTATGTTTAATTACCAGCCACGCTCTGAAACTGCAAACAAGCCAGTGTACACTTTGGGTATTACTCTCACATGGATGGTAGTAGGTCTGTAGGTCAGTCAGTGATGGTGAGGCAGTGCTCAAGCTTAGAGTGCTCTGATAGGTTTTGACAGGCTTTGAACTGCTGCCAGCTGGGAGGAGGCATTCAGCTGAACTGTGGTGGGAGGAGGGTTAGACAAAACGTGATCACATTCAAAGGCAAGTCGAGTTTTATAGACATATTGGGGATGTTACAGAAAGACAAATCACATGTAAAGATGAAATCAGATGCAAATCAATTGTTTGAATAATCTGTAGGCCTGCACAACCTCTCAGTCTGTGACTTCCTTTGTGGTCTCCTTCTTCCTGCCTCTTTAGACAGCCCTATGGGTAATATATATTGATTCCTTATTTCCTCCTGAAGACTTCTGTATTTGTGTGTGTGTGTGTGTGTGTGTGTGTGTGTGTGTGTGTGTGTGTGTGTGTGTGTGTGAGCGTATCCAGGAGCACATAAAAAAATTGTGGCGGCTCAGAATTACCGGTAATGCCATTAAAGCTGTTGTGTGCGCTCCGTTTATTGCTGCTGCTCTCAGACCAGCGTGTCTGCACATTAAGAGGATTACCACGGTGTGTTTTACCCTCAGCTGTTAACTCAGGAATGATCTGTCACTGATACACAGTCAGTCAGGTGAACCTGGATCAATTTGGGCCGGCTACCAGAATTAAATGTCACACACGAGATGGGATATGGGGTAGTGTTACAGACTGTGCACGATGAAACTCCAAGTGTATGTGTTTATGTCTTCCTGCGCAGCTCAGCCTCTGACCCTCATTACTGCATGTGTGCTCTATTTTCTCAATGTGTTACATCCCAAGGCACACTTTGTGTAGCACAAACCAGAACAAAAAAGGGTTACACAAACTCCCTTGTGGTTCAGTGGGCTTGTTGACACAGGGTTCTTCTGACCCTTCTCCCCGAGGCAATTACTGAGATGTTTATAGCCTCTCTCCTCTGTGGCAACTGGCAGTCTTTTTCAAACAGTTAGAGGAATGATGAAGTTAATGATTTACACACTGTATATTTGCATAGTACAAATAGATCTCACATGTCAACACATTTGTGCGGAAATGTGTTTGCACAGCCCCACGTGTGTGTATACAAAATGATTGTGTATGAGTTATACAAGGTCATTATAGAACGAGATGAGATGGAGGTGGCACTACATGTTAGCGAAGCCCAGGAGTTCAACCCCCCCCCAACCATCAGTCTGAAGACTGGATTGGGAGCCACCACCATCATATTTTGCCTTTTCTGCAGCCCCCTGACTTATTTTATGTGAAAAGAGATTGCAGACAAGCTCCACACACACCCCACACCCCAACTGCCTGTACTAAAATTAAAACCACAGAGCTGCTTAGTTCAGTTTCAGTCTAATCTAAATCCCAGAGGAGCAAGCAACCAGCTTTTTGGCAAGAACTACTGACAGCTCCCAGAGTTTGGAATAATGAGTTATGACTTCTGAGAGTCTGTGTTTGATGTTTAAAAGTTTTTGAAGCACAGTATTAAAACCTAAAATTCTGTTCAATCTCACTTCCTTCAGCAGAATTTAATGCACTGATGAATGTGTCTGGACTGTGTCTGCCTCTGATGCACAGGTATGTCCACGCCTTGTATTTGGGTGTGCAGAGCCGCTGGCACAGGGACCCTGAGCGCCGCCACTACTACTGGCGCATGATGTTCGAGAGCGCTGATATAAGCATGCTGCGTCTGCTCGAGTCCTTCCTGAAGAGCGCCCCTCAGCTGGTGCTGCAGCTCAGCATCATGATCCAGGCCAGTCAGGTGCTGCCCCTCCAGGGTGAGTGCCCCAAAATGACCAATCACCACAGCCATCACCGCCCTGTCAGAAATAAATCAGTCAGTCATTCATATCCAGCCCACGCTGTGCATGAGTCACTTGTGCTGGCCTTAATCAGGTCCTCACAGAGCAGGGAACTGTATATTCTTGTTGTGCTAAATGGTGAGACAAATTACCCCAGAGCCATTTCCATCCCATCTAACTACTCTCTCTCCATCTCGCTCTTCCTGCCTCCCCTTCCTCAGGGCTTTCAGCTTCTGCCTCACTGATATCCCTTGCGTGGATGATCTCCTCCTATCAAAAAGTCCTGAGGGACTCCCGAGACGATAAGCTACCCATGACCTACAAGGCCGTCATAGTTCAGATTCTGTGGCACCTGTTCACCATCGGGGCCCGCACTCTGGCCTTTGCCCTGTTTGCCTCCGTGTTTCAGCTTTACTTTGGCATCTTCATCGTGGCCCACTGGTGCATCATGACGTTTTGGATCATTCAAGGTGAAACAGACTTCTGCATGTCCAAATGGGAGGAGATCATCTATAATATGATGGTGGGAATTGTGTATGTTTTCTGCTGGTTCAGTGTGAGAGAGGGGCGCACTCGCTGCCGAATGCTCATCTACAGTCTGACTGTGTTTGTTGAGAATGTGGCGCTCACCACTGCCTGGTACCTGTACCACGGCCCTCGTAGCTCGGACTTCTACGCCGTCATCATGGTGTGTGTGGTGGCCAGCAGCTACGCTCTGGGCACCTTCTTCATGTTTGTGTATTACTGTCTGCTGCACCCTGACGGCCCGGTCTCAGGGTGGGGATATATCGTGGAGAAGGAGGTGCCTCTGGAGACGCTGGCCTCACCAGCTACCAGTCTCCCCCCTGACCTGGTGAGCAGCCCCCCCAGGACCCTTCAGAGAACTAAAGGGTCAGACAGAGAGCAGGGGCCTGGGATAGATGGAGATGTATTTCAGGTACGACCACCTCGTGGAGCACAAGCCCCAGTCCAACACCTCACACCCAGGACAGAAGGGCCTGTCATCCGAATAGATCTGCCCAGGAAGAAGTACCCTGCCTGGGATGCTCACTTTATTGATCGTCGGCTGCGTAAAACCATCCTGGTGCTTGAAAGCGCCGCCCCAGTCACACCGAGGATTCAGTACCGCTGTCTGGGCACACCCAAAGAAGTGATGGAGTATGAGACCACTGTGTGATGTGCTGAAGGAGCTGTGACTCAGCTCGCAGCCATGTGGACATCCTGCCTTAAATAAAATGGCAGGTGGACTCTCACTGAGCAGTCTGTTTCAGCTCCATGCCTACTTGATAGCTCTCTGTACTGTCAGGAAGTGGAGACAAACAGGCAAAGGAAGGGACAGTGTGTTGTGTCTTTATCTTCTACAAAGGTAAAAACCTGTGATGTTGTGTAATGATGGTGCATATTTAAGTTTCTGTATCATTTCTCAGGTCAGGATGTGGTACAGGAGGAGGTCAAGGTTAGCGGCAAAGCTCCCTTCCTATTGAAAAGAGAGGAGCACAGACAGGCAGAGAAGTGGAGCATTGTGATTATCAATCAGAGGCAGAAAGTCCTCCTCAGTGCAGGTGCTTCAGCACATCCCCTCAAGGCAGTTGACAACAGAGGCAAGCCTTCAACATGCATGACTACTTATGGCAGCTAGAACTGAAACATGACGGAACAAGACATAGAGGGCAGGCATTTAAAGATGCTAAACTCACGGCGTCATTTGAAACACAGTCAACAATAAATGCAGCATAGGTACTGATCATCATAATCATATTTTTCCATAGCTATTCACTCATGTTGAAGGGGTCTCTGCAAATGCTGCTTCAAACCTGAAGGGCAGTACAAAAGCAACATTTGAGTTGAATGTAAAAACAGTTGAAAATGTGATTATTTGTGACAAGGCTTCAAGCATTTTCATGCTGTTAGTGGGATTTGCAACATTCCTGTGGTACTATATTTGTTTTTTTGAGGTAAGCTAGAACAAAAAAGAGAGATTTGTGTGTGTTTACAAGCAATCTGTTGTTTTTGGGACATGCCACCACTATGATTCTAACCAGATGCACCTTCCTCCAGAATGTGTATGTACTGAACAATAGTGACATTATGATTATTCCATTACATTTGCAGGATGTAGACCTACAGATCTTACCAACAGCTGTATTTTCATACTACACCCATCTTACAAAGCAAAGGCAACAGGATAGACATTCATTTCCATGTAAATTTAACTGTACAATGATGTGGAGGTTACAGAGGGACAGCGCTGTCTGTAATTGTACTGTATCCATACTATGTTGTCTGAAAAATGTAAAAATAGAATTAGCAGCAGACTCAAGATTCCTAACAGAATAGCTTTGATATTATTGATGGTACAGGCATGTGGTATTTTGGTAACACTTTATTGTACTGGTCCTTTCCTTATATTTTCCTCTAAACTTTCCAAGAAAGAAATATAAACTCATTTTTTATGACTTTTTGGGAAAAACAATTCAGAGCAATTTCTTTAAAATCACTCCTCCATTTAAATCTAACACAACGTTTATTCATTCAATGTAATACTTCAAAAATTTGTTGTATTGCATAAATGCCTGTAGACAAATTGTACATTTTTCACATGTTCAGCTGACAAAAAGAGTCCAGGATACAGTAACGTAGCATTTAGTTAGAATTAGAGCTGAAGTAATTGATTATATGATTGACAGAAAAATGATCTGCCAACAAAAAAAAATAATTGCAGATCTCAGTCTCTTAAAAGTCATTTGTCATATATCACTGTAAACTAAATATATGGAGGTTTTTGGGATGTCATTGTCAGCTCAGTGACAATTTTCTAATGTTTCCAAGATAAAAACAATTGATCAAATCAATAATAAGTAAATTAATAAATATCATGAGAATTATCATGAGTTGCAGCCTTATTGGAACTGATTCTCTTATTTTAATTTTATCTGTATTTCCCTATAATCAATGCCAGATGACAAAAGTTCTTTCCAGGGACCTTTATGGAAAATTATTAGGAATTTATGGACACATGAAATGAAGCTTTACCGTACTTTCTTTTATCAGGGTTGTTTTTCTGTAGAATAGTCACAAGAGGAAAAATCCTAAACTCTGTGTGTGTGTGTGTGTGTGTATGTGCGTGTGTATGTGTCTGTGAGCGTTTGCGTGTCTGTGTGTATGTGTGTGCGTGTGAGCTCACATACCAGCATGTGTATGGGTGTATGTTGTGGGGAGGGGAAGGGGGCGGGGTCCTGCCATGTGCATTTAAGTTAATTTGAAATTGTGTCACTGAGAAATGACAGTTTTGTTGTAAACACTGTCCACTCAGTTTCTTTTCCCCAGATGACACTGAGATCAAGAAATAGCCCACACAGCACCGTTACCACCCCTGTTGCAGAAACAAAGCCAAAGAGGCTTCAATTATGGTGCTAACTGTCTGAGTCCATCATATAACAACCACACAGTGAACCATAAAATGAGCTTGTTGTGGCAGGAGTTGGTCAGGGCTGTACCTCAAACATAAAGCTAGAATCAAAAAGCCTTAAACTGGTCATGCCAGACTGTTGCTGTTCAGAGCAAGAAAAAAAAAGTTAACATGAAGGTGAAGACAATTTCATTATGTTGTTGTTGCTACAATAAAGAGCAATGTGTTTACCTGACTTTTACCGTTTGTGGCTTTTTACACAGACACTTAAAAACACAGAGCTACCGAGAGACTACTGACCTCTCAGTAGATGAATCTCCGATATATAACCCATTCTTTCACGTGTTTTTATCATTGTAATTCTTTTAAACTGTGAAGGAAGGAAGGACCAGAGTTGGCACCAGTCTATTCCACTGAACATCCCTACTCAGGAAATGCAAAAACCTTCACACTTCTGGTTCTGTCTCAGAGAAAGACTCACTCAAGCTGCATGTTTACAAGTCAATGGGTTGTGAAACCAAAATGAAAATGTGAAAACTGTCCCGTTAACTCCTTTTGCAGGAGTAAAAAGAGAGAACAAGCAGCCGAGCTGTTTGCTAGAGCTCGTCTTTGATCACGCGGTTTCATGCTGATTTGTTCAAATGCTAAATAGATCCCTGGTGCCTTTCTCTCAGAAGGAAAACACTCTGATTTGAAAACATTTCAGATACCACAGAGTTGGTGGTTGTTTGACGATTCTGTTAAATTTTTTTTATTCTAAAAAAAAAAAAAAAATATTAGTGGAGACCACATACAGGAGATTTTTTGATAATAGATTTAAACAACTTGATGTAAAAGCACAAGTGCAATCTGAGTCAATGCATTCATGTAATTAATGTGTTGCTCACAATGTTGCTCAGTTGTTCAGCAAGAAATTTTGATTCCACTTTATAAGACAAATTATTTAAGTCATCAATAAGCACAACTTTGAGGTTGAAAAATTGTTCATACTAAAATAATTAGAAATGGTCTGTTAGATAACTACATGGTTACCCGGGCAAAATATGTTTATTAACAACCTATTGCCATTTACAACAGGAGTTTAAAATTAAAAAAAAAAAAAAAAAAAACTTTATTGATGATCTATTAAAATTTATTTAAAAAAAATGTTTTGTCTTATGTGAGAAACCCATAAACTTTATCTATAGCTTACCAACATGTGACTGATTTATATTAGCAAATACTTTACTAACCACACTAATTGTTCACTACATGGTAACCCTAAATGTTAAAGCATGAGGAAATTACTTTTCGCTATTAGTCACTTGCTCATCTAGTTTAATTATTTTAGTGATTAGTGGTCATAGCACAAAAATCCAGGCTCTGCGCATAATCAGCCTCACTGGGCTCTGTCCTTTTTTAAATATATCCACTGTGGCTGAATCACGTGTGTGAAACTTTCACTGTGATGTAATAAAACAAGGAGAAACACTAATGCTGTCATTGGTTTTTAGGTCTTTATCATACACTGGGCATAAGGAAAAGATGGAGATCAAACTCATAGGTCCTGCTCTGCAAATAGGATTACTGTCTTACAGTTTGTCATGATAAAAAACAACCTAAAAAGCCCTGAAATCATGTTAGAGCTGCAGAATTAATCAGTGAAGTTGGTGATTTTAAACGTTTCCTTTGTTTCAAGGGCACCGCCCACTATTCCCCATCCACCCAATCAAATACGAGCACCAATAATGTATTTGCATAAAATGTAATTTACCCAATCAGCTACGAGCGTCTACAAGACAAGCGTATTCAAACTGCATAATTTATATCACAGCCAATCAGCACTCGGAGAAGGCGGGGCCAGTGCGCTGGTACCGGTTACTCGTTGCCTTCGCGTTCAACAGCAACATTTCAAACTAGAATGGCGACCGCTGTCTGCGGTTTACAGTCCAACGGCAGTAACGGCAAACCGGCCAAGATACACCGAGAGCACCGGAGAAAAGCGAAGGACTCCCGAAGGAGGCAGGCGGCTCTGCTATTCCTCACCAATATCTCACTCGACGGGCGGCCCCAGTGTCAGTTTAACGATGGAACTACCGACCATAAAGCCTCCGAGGAGCTCCGACTCAGGGAGCGAGACGGCGGCGCAGCGGTGGTGCCCCCGCCGGCGGAGAGCCAAGGACCGGGCGCTCAGGTGACAGAGACCCCCGCGGCCGGCAGTGGTTCGTCCTCCAGTTTTCCAGGGGTGGTTAGTCCCACTCGACCTTCTTTGGTAATGTCTCCGGGACCTGCCGGGGCAAGTGCTGTCGGGGCCAATGATGTATTTTTGGAGGGTGGCTGTGCGGCCGAGACGCTAACGCCGGACACCCCTCTGTCTCCTGTGCCCGCCTGCCACCAACCCTGCTCCCGTGTCAGGTCAACGCCCGCCGCCCTGAGCCCGATCCCAGCCGGTAATCCTCAGGATTCACGGCAGAGGTGAGCAGTGGTCGGTGTGTCATCACGGGCCTTTCCTGACTTCCGCATTAAATGAAACCACCAGTTATCTTCCAAGAAATTCACTTTCATTCTGATATGTCTGTGCGTATATTTAAACTATGATGATGATGATGATGATGATTATGGTGTGTGTGTCTGTCTGTCTATCCATATATGTATTAGTGTTTTAGATGTGAATCACTGTCATTTATCTGCTTTAAAATAACAAAACTCAGACAACTGTTGTTATATTGATGGTTTGAGTCATTTGGAGAAAATACCTTACAAATCTTGTCCCTCTTGTATAAGGAGGGTTGGATTTAGCCTTAACTGTAATGTAAAGAGATTTCTCTTATTGAAAGTGCACATTACAAAACCAGCCTTATTGCATAAAGGCCCTTTGTTTGGTTGATGTCTTTGCAATATTGAAGTGCTCTTGGCGTCTTACTCTCTACTCAGGTTAAGAAACGTCTCTGGCTCTCCTGGACCCAAGGTGCCAAAGAAAGTCCACTTCATCAAGAGTATGAGGCAGTATGATACCAGAGGATGCAGGTGAGTCCCCATCATGTATTTACATGTACAAATACATTTCCATACAGAATGCAGCAGAATACATGAATAACTCTGACTTACTACACCGGTTCCCCTGTCAGAGAAATTCCAAAAACAAAGGCTGTTTATTATTTAGGACTCTGAAATAGGCTGTCTCAAGCTGTGTCATACTCATCCCGCTAGTATTGTAATAAGCTGCTTACCAGAGACTTGGCAGAGACTTAGTTTGGCCTGCAGACGAATAACAGCGGTACAGCTGCTGAGTGGCGATTGCTACAGTGAATTTAATCACCCATGGAAGCTTAGCAAAAGCCAAAAGAGGTGCAGTCTGGAAATGTAACACCCTATTGCACCAACAGTGAGGTAACCCCAATGCAAGACTGGACTGAAATATCACACTGCAGGCTGTTTGTTCAGCTAGTTAACCAGTATTAGAAAACAAGAGTGTGGTATCTATTTTCTGGAAAATTATTATTATTGTGTGTAGTCGCTGACTAAAAACATGTCATATAGATGTTTCTTTTTCCACTATTTTTTTTTGACTCCCCTGTTTTCATTTCTCCCCCACATTTCACCATCTAAGACAACTCCACATTCATGCTCACCTACATGCTAATGTGGCTTGTGTTTTCTGCTGGTGTGTGCAAAACAATGATGTAGATGTAGGTATCTGTTTTTGTTTGAGGAAGTCACACATTGCATGTTTGAAGCAAAGCCATCAGATTTGTATGACTAAGCTAATTAGCACTGGTAGGTCATATGTTGAGATATTGTCCCCTATAAGAGATTTGATATGTCTCCTTCAAGGTCTGCCCTGGGTGTTTACTGCTGAGTGTCGACAGCAGAGGCTGCTGACTGTATGTTATTGATTGGTGTTTTGTGTGGACTTGAAGCCCTGGTGTTTGTGCAGTTTTCTTTAGTCTCAAAAAGCAGTGTTGTATTCACTGGTTGTGGTGCAGTTAAGTAGAGTGTGAGCAATCTCTTTGTCCACATTCTTGTCATTTTGCCTTTGGTAGCTGCCTGCCCCTGGTTTTATGTACTCCAGCTCTCAGCCCCAGTTTGTGCCTCTCACACATTAACATCACATTGAAGTCACAGAGATACACATCTGATTTTTGTGACTATATTACATGATATCTCTGTTCTGAAAATATTTGCAGAAGCCTTAACTATTCTTAAAATCATCTTGTTGGAATTACGTTATAGTAAAGACTATCTTTGAGGTCTAGAGTGCACAAAAAAAGGCTGTTTAAATTTCCACAACTCGATAAACTGAGAAAAATATAAGCAGGTTAATTGATAATGAAACCTGGGCATTGGTACATATTGATGTTTCTTACCAATATTTTGTTTTTTTGCAAAAAAAAGCAGGGGTGTCATTTCTGACCACCCATTTTTTATCAACTGCCAGACAGAACATTTTTGATCCAGATGGTTAAGAGTGTTTGAGAAGCTTGGAGACACCTTCCCTTCAGTAAAGTGTTAAGAGTTGTGAAAGAATCATCTTGGTGTTTTGAAAGATCACTGCTATTATTTAAAAAGGCAATATCTTACAGTTAATTATCATGGATTAATAAAACCAGAAAATGCTCACATTTGGAATCAGAACAAAAGACATAGTTGCCAGTAAATTTTCTGTCTGTAGACTAATCGTCCAGCTCTATTTCTCTCTGTGACTTGAATGTAAAGGTGATACATGAACGGTACTAACTCAGGCTCGTCCAGCCCTTAGACTTCCCCTCTTCTGTTTTACATTTTAGATTGGTGATAGTTGTTTAGTTTGGTAGTGACCAAAATAGAAGCAGCTCTGTGACTGACTACGTTGTCACTGCAGCTCCAGCACTGATGAATGTTGTGTGTACAGTAGCTGCTGAGCAGCAGTGACTGTCGTTGTTGCTTGTAGACTGACACACCATCTGTTTTGTCTACCTGTACTTGCTGTGTCCTGCAGGATCATGCTGATTTGTGCCAAGCGGTCGCTATATGCTGCTTTCTCAGTGCTGCCCTATGGAGAGAGTGCACACCTCAGGTACAAAGAAAGCACCACCTCAAGCAGAGAGCACCCACCCCTCGCTTTTATGTTTCCATCACCCTCCTTTGTGATCCATGTCATTCTTAGGAAAGGTCAGTGTGTGTCACATGAAGTGAAATTGATATAAATGTGACTCTCTCTGAACAGTGATCCTAAGCTGGAGGCTCAAAGACAAAGGCTGTCCTCTGTGGTAGCTGCAGACTTGCTTCCCTCCTTGGAGGGTGTGGAGCTGGGGGCCTATGGCAAGGTAAATAACTATCTAATATACATACACTGAGCATTTTAATAGGAGCACCATACTAATGCTGGATAGGGCCTCCCTCAAAATAGCCTCAGTTCTTTATGGGGTGGATTCCACAAGATATTGGATTCAGATACACTGTGACATTCATATAATTATTGGTTGGTATTGAAATGTGTCAAGAAAACATCCCCACACCATCACAGCACCACCACCACCAGACTGCTGGTTGGTCCATGGATTCATGCTGTTGATGCCTGACCCAACATGACCATCTGCTGCCTCAGCAAAATTCCAGATTCATAAGACCGGGCTACATTTATAGTCTTAAACTGTCCAGTGTTAGTCTACAACAGCCTCAGGTTTCTGTTCTTGGCTCACAGGAGGAACCTGATGTGGTTTTCTGCTGTTGTAGTTCATCCACCTCAAGGTTCAGCATGTTGATCATGTAAAGAGTGGTTATCTGAGTTACTGTAGCCTTTCTGTCAGTCCCACCAGGTCAGTAGTTTTTAGAAATACTCAACCACGTCATGATCAGAGCCACTAAGATCACATTCTGATGTTTGATGTGTACGTTAAACTGATTACATGATTGGCTGATTGGATAATTGCCTGAGTAAGCAGGTGCTCCTAATAAAGTGGTCTGTGTAGTGTACAGTGCTGTGATGAGGATCAGAAATACCTTGTCTCTCATTACTCTGATGAACTGGTCGGATTGTCTTTGACGGTCTTGTTTTCCTTCCTCAGACGGTGTCATACGCTCAGTTCCTTTATCCGACCAATGCCTTGGTGAGGCAGAAGAGTGGCGGTGTGCCCGAGAGCTGCACAGCTCAGACCCCGCAGTCACGTTACCGTGGCAACGGGCAGAGGAACTTCACCCTGGCTCGTCTGAACAACAGCGTGGCCCAGGACCCATGTACGTCTCAAATGAAATCCTACAGACACACACACACCTGCTTCTTCACTCTTTAACTGTGTTCATATGTTGTGACACAGCGTTGATGATTTGTGTTTTGCAGGTATCGAGGAGGTGGCAGAGTACGACCCTAACCTGCTCAGTGACCCCCAGTGGCCGTGTGGGAGACACAAGAGGGTTCTTATATTTGCATCATATGTGGTGAGATTTGTCTTCACTGTGTCTACATGCACCCAACTAGTCAGTTATCTGCAGTAAACTACGTATGTACCTTTTAAAAATACACCGTCCCACATGTCAGAGGCTTTGGCCAAGGTCATGTTACTTTAGGTCTGTTTTGGTCTGTACTGGACTCAACCTTCAAACAACCCTGACAAATTATACATCGTTTCAAAGGTCCTGATTTTACCTGTGCAAATGATTGTATTTTCCACATATCACTGCAACAGCTGCTTACATAGACATGGGTCATACTAATGGCTGTTATTCAGGTGCTGCTGCAGGTTTTAGTCTCTTCATACCAAAAAATAAGTCAGTGCAAAAAGATTTCTACCATGTTTGTGACTCATTGACTTTGGTCCAGTGTATCTTATACTCATTCTGACTCGTGTTGTAAAATTTAAAGCGTTACCTCTCAAACTAGACTAATAAAAAAGCTTGTAAAAAGGGTAATGTACTGTGCAAAGGTTTTTAAGCTTCAAAATAATGTGAATAGTTTTTCTTACTTCATACAAATTGCAGTAAAAAAGAAAAAAAAAATACATCAAAGTAGTTTGTGACTACGCTTTGCTTTTAAAACAACACAAGTTCTACTCGGTGAGTTTGTGCACAGGTTGTCAAACCACTTGGCATTTAATTTGACTTGTAAATTGTTGTGACATCAACCTGTAAAATGAAGACATTCTCCGCCTCCAGCCCTGTTTGAAAGTAAAACACATCCATTATGTCCCATTCACATGATTTTATTGCTGCTCAGTAGATCACATCACAAGACTGTAACCTCTAGCAAGAGTGTGTGTGAAATGATTTTTATCAAGACAATTTAGAGCAACACTGTGAAGCTTAATGGTGCAGTAATTCATGCTGACACGAGACACTTCTGTATTGACAAGCTGGTTCGTTTCTCCATCTCTGCAGACAACTGTCATTGAGTATGTGAAACCATCCGACCTGAAGAAAGACATGAATGAGACGTTCAGGGAGAAGTTTCCTCACATTAAACTGACACTGAGCAAGATAAGGAGGTACAGATATATTCAATTCCACTTTGACTATCAAACTTTTCTCTGAGAGTCTTTTGAAGACTGAACCTTCTTTTGTTGTCATTCCTTGTGACTTGTTTCTACTCGACAATTAAGGTTTGTTCTCTGTGGTTTTGAACTGTCTTGTAGACTAAATATTAGTTATGTGCTTCTTTCTCTCTTTGTGTATATACTTTGTATTATTGTTTTTTCCTGACATGACATGCCCAGAGCTTGAAGCTATCATCTGGTGCAGTGCATCAAATGATCATTAATGTTAAAAGCTGCACATTTTCCCTTTTTTAAAGTGAAAAAGAATCCAAAGAATTCAAACAAGTCACACAATGCACTCTTTCTTAGTCACTGCTGTTCCTCCTCTCCTCTAGCCTGAAGAGGGAGATGCGGGCTGTGAGCGAGGAGTGCGGTCTACAGCCGGTCACCATAGCGATGGCCTTTGTTTACTTTGAGAAGCTGGTGCTGCAGGGTCGCCTCAACAAGCAGAACAGGAAGCTGGTGGCGGCGGCATGCGTGCTGCTGGCTGCAAAGATCAGCAGTGATCTGCGGAAGCCAGAAGTCAAACAGCTCATTGATGTGAGTACAGTTTCCACATAAACAGATCTCACTGTCAGAAGAAATGTGAAACAAAGCAGGACATGTTGACTTTAAACCTGTCAGATGTGTAGACAGAGCGGAAAAGCTGTAACACACACAGTATTATTACAGAGCATTGTCTTTTCAACACCGCACTGTATTCGGGATTAGAAACAAGTTACGCACAATTTTTATGCAGGTCATGTGTCGATGAAAGTTGAATTATTTAATCTGGTTAATGTTGAAATTGATGTTGAAGAACAGTAGCTCTGGAAATTTAAATATTTACATCTAACTGTATATATGGAGAGCCAGACAAACCTTCCCTAGGAAAAAGCTCCAACTCAGTTGCAGCAGTTTAAACAACATGATTATTGTCCTTTCTCTTTAATATCATCATCTGCTTGTCCATGATTCTTTCAGTCACCTTCTCTCATGTTCCTGCTGGAGCTCAACCTGTCAGCTGTTGTTAAACACAAGCACTGATACGCTGCTGCCACCAGCTGTGAGGACAGGGAGCATTTCTGTATTACCCCTTGAAAAAAAAATCACATAAGCGTTATTTTTTAAAAACAGATGAGAAAAGTGATTTTTGAGTTGATTTATATAAAGGAATCGGTTCTCTTTGAGCCTTTTCCATGAAGCCAGGAGCAACTGCGACGTGATTTCTTGCTGCTCGTGTTTTCTATACAACAGCAGGACTCATTACATTTGAGATGATTTCTTGAGGTGTTTAACTTATGGCCTGCAACCTTTCCTGTGACTGCTTCACAATAAAAGCCACCCCACACTTCACCAGTTGAATGCTTTTACTGTGAAATAACAGTCATAGGAACTGTTCAGTTAGTGTTAGAAATAACTCACCACAGCGTTGATATGAGGGAGAGGCAGGTGATAGTCAAGTATTTACAACTAATGGTTATAGTTGCAGTTAAATTTGTCAGAAAAGGCTCCTAAAGAATTTGAGCAGCGACATGACCTAATCCAGTTTATATGAACATTGAATTGGATGTCACCAGCCACAAAGCTGTAAATGATGATGAGCCAAAACGAGTCAAATCGTCTTGATAATTATTGATAAACCTGTTAGAGTGGACGCTGCATGAGCATCAGAGACAGAGAAACACCAGAAAATATAACCCACTTCAACGCTCTCTGATCATCTGCATCTCATTTGTTTCCCTTTTTCTTTTTCTCCCCGTGGACGAGCAGAAGCTGGAGGAACGTTTCCGAATAAACAGACGGGAGTTGATTCCTCTGGAGTTTCCTGTGCTGGTTGCCTTGGAGATGGGACTTTACCTCCCTGAGAACAAGGTCATGCCGCACTATCGCAGACTGGTGCAGCAGGGTTAGGCTGGATGTGAGGAGGTCTGACACTCTGCTGGTTTCATTAGCAACACCAGCAAGTGTGAGTAAGTGTGTGTGTGTGTGGTGAATTGACCAGTTTATAAGCTGTTGTGTTTAAAACAAATAATTCTGGTACTATTTATTTCCTGTCAATTGTGGCTTGTGTCACTTACTGTATATGAAGAACAACTAGTTTACACTTGTTGGCAAATGTTTCAGACTTAATGGTGTGTGTGTTGTCTATCTGAATGTCTTTCTAAGAGTTTTGTACGTGTGACGTTCTGATGTTGATCCAGTCATGAGCTCTATGTTAGAGATGTTCAATGAGCACGTTTATTGTGCTTTTATTTTGGTTCCTTGTGACCTTTTTTTTTTTTTTTTTGGGTAAGTCCTCATCTCTGTAAGTAATTGTACGCTATGATGTTTGTGTAAAAACTTTTCTTGCACCTTTCTCATTACGATACAGCCTGTATAGTTTTTATTACAAATGACAAAGCACCACACTGTTGATTTTTTTGTAAATGCCTTCTAAACTCACTGTGACATTGAATCATTTCTAGCTATTAGACAAACATTAAACTGTAGATTGTGGGTGTGGTGGTTGGCTTTACTTTAAGTCCGTTTTTAGAGAAGGAAGTGGCCTTTTATTTGTTTGTACTGTATAATTCAATCTTGATCTTTAATGGAAAAGGAAATCATGTGGCAGCCACTGTGTAGTTGGTTAAAAAGCTGCTAATATCCAGTGTCTGTGGTGTTATATATGAGGAAACAGGATGATGGAGGCATATTATTTATATTTAAGGTGTTTTTTTTGTTTGTTTGTTTTTTTCATGTCATTACCCAGGGATATGTTTTGTTAAATGCACTGGATTTTTATTCCTCAATAGTCTGGTTAGTTGTTGTAGTTTTCAGTTCTCAGGAATTTTGCTTTCTCATATCTTTGAATAGTTCATGAAACCTAACCCAAAGAAAAGTTTAAAGTTGTCACCGTAGCTATCATCGCTGAAATCATCTGCACTCTGTTGTAAGCCAGGGGAAGGTAACTGAGTTGTAGTACTTTGACGCAACAGGAAACAGTGTTGTAACTCTGGAATAAATGATTATATGTCAGCTGATTACTCACAAATACCAGATAGTATTATCCTGACAGGAGGATGTATTTTTGTGCCATTAGGTGGACAAGTAATGTCGGGGTAGAAGTGCCTGAGACTACAGTGGCAGTGAAATGGTTAACCATCTTATCATACGTGATATTTAACGTTGACATTACTTTCTCTCGCTGCTGTAGAGATCCATAAATGTTGAGGTTGCTCTTGTCTGGGAAAGATAATCATACACTTTCTGGACAGTGTTTATAGTCGTAGACATGACGGTGAATCGGTTTTGTGTGTCTGCAATGGTGAAGATTGTTTCACAATAAACATCCAAATGATGCTGTGTAACTGCAGACAATTTATCTGTAATGGTTAATGTCAAATTGTTAAATATTCATCGTTTTCATACTGTAAAATGAATGTTTTTGAAATATATTTTCAGACACTGAAAAGAGTTGAGTTCGTTTTCAATAATTTACATTGCAGCAGGTTTCATCTCTTCAGGCATCAAATAAAGGCCGCTGGGGAGTTGGCAAGAAAATAAACCCAACAGCTGAGTGTATTTCTCATCACTTTACTGTTCCCTTGTGTGAGGACAGGACGGGTTATGAGCTGACATGCAGGAAGTTTACATGTTCATTCAGGTAAATATTAAATTAACACACTGTCGCAGGATGAACACAACACTATCAGCTGAGAGGGAGTCTTAGTCACAGTTTCTACTATATTAACCACAATCCTTATCCTTAATGTGTAATGGTAACAAAACACAAGAAGCAGCTAATTACGTTATAATAATGTCGGGAGTTTTTAGTCCAAACTCATGTCTTCATCATCTTCTTTCTTGTCTTTTGAGTCTCCGTCCTGGTCAGACTTTGTCTCTGTCTCCATGGCTTTGGCAAAAGCCTCCACATCTGCATATACAAGAACATGTAGAAATAATGATTTGTCTTCAAAATCATTGATTCTCTCAATTAAATCAAATCAATCAAATCCAATGAAAAGACCAAAACTAAAAACAAATTTAACATTTTTCTCTTTTTTTCCGAAAACTACAGTGCGCAGCTGTTTTATAAGAAATTATTTAGCCTCTTAAAAACCTGGACCTTTGTATTTATTAGCTGCTTTTAAAGATACATTGTTGGTTTGGGCCTTTTCATGATTCACTGACAATAGGAAAATATGGAACAGCAGTCCATAATAGAAAAGGATCACTTGTTTTTTTTTTAAATGTAAAATAATATATAAAAATATGTATGTATGTATTTAAAAATGTAAAATATTTGTTTAACTAGTGGGATATAAGTCCATAAAAATCTCATGTAAATATGAAAAACAGGACGAAACAAACAGTTACAGTGTCTCAGCTTGATGTGGGTAAAACACTGACCTCCTTTGTTGGCAGCATCGACAGCCTCTGCAGGCAAACCGAACTGGTTCATCAGAGGTCCTAACTGCCCGGACGCCAGAGCGCTGCTGAACATGCTCATAGCCTGCAGAGAGACAGTAAATACCACAACAAGACACTCAATACCAACAAAAGCTGGACGCACAGTAACCAGAATCCTGCTCAGAGCAAAAGACTAAGTATGTATAGACTGAAACTGCTACATGAGAAATAAATACAAAGTGAATTTGATGACATTTTTAAATAATTGTTTGACCTTAAATCTAATTTGTGAGTAATAGAAATAATAAATAATAGTAACAGAAACCAAAAGATTATCCATGTGTCTAGACTGGTGTTAAAAGGTAAATGAGGAAAAAAGAACAAAACTTTTTCAATCAAATTCAAACACTAGAAATAAGAAGGAAATCAACAGTTTTTCCAATGATATCTACAGAGGACCGTGAATACTTTACCTGCTGAAACTGAGGCGAGCTGAGTGTGTTGTGAAGCTCCTCTGAGCTCTGAGGCAGGGACTCTCCAGAGGGCAGATAGGGCATCAACCTCTGCTGCACTTCAGGGTTGGCCAGGATGGGAGCCATGATCTCAGGCGTCAGGACGCTGGCGAGGTCCACTACAGGTAAAAACAGCAGCAAACACTAGTTAGTCCGAACATTTTCTTACCCACAGTTATAAAATCACTGTCTCTATTTCTCTTTCAGGTTTGGCAGCTTGTGTTTATTGAACACCAGTATTTCACACATATATTATAGTCATGTACCAACTGCTTTAACATTAAGCACATAAACACCTGCATAATAGTCCATAATTATCCATTTATCTGCAAATTATTTTCTCAATAAATCATTTCATCTTTTTGTCCATAAATTGTGTGAAATAGTGAAAAATGATTGTTGTGTACAAGAGCTTTAACAGTGAAACAACACAATCAGCAGTCATTTAATCCATTTTTTAAATAAAAATATAGATCACAACAACTTAACACCTCAACTAATTCTGTTTATTCTTCATTTCTTCCAGCCTCTTTCTAGCATGCTAAGTTGCATGCAGAGTTGTGCCTCTTGTAGTTGTCACAGTGAAGTGAAATCAGAACAGCGACAGATTGCAGTGTTTGCAGGGGTTTTTTCTGCAACACACTGAATTTATGAAGTTCAAATTGTACATTATTACAGAAACTGTTGTGTTAACAATTTTAATTATTTGCTGCATAATTAGTTGAATTTATCCTCATTAGGCCTAATTATTCATTTTGCCTTTTGGTGGTTAATTAAGTTTTTGTCTTATCTCAGCTCAGAGTAGAAGAGTTTTCAGTCCACCTGAGGCTACTTTCCCCGTAGCCCGGGCCTCACCTCCCTGCCCGCTGGCGGGCACGTTCATGGTGGCCAGGATGCTCTGCAGGTCTCTCAGCTGGATGGGCTGTGTAGGGTTGGCTGCCCCCGCTGCCAGAGAGGACACAGCAGGGGTGGATGGGGTGGTGGCTGTGGGAGAGGCTGCTGAGGTCGCAGAGGGGGTGATGGGGGTGGTGGGCACCTGGGAGGAGCTGAGCCGACTGGCAGCAGAGGTAGAGGTGGGGGTGACGGCTGTGGACGGACTGAGAGGACAGAGAGAAAACGCCTCGTCTGTCAGTGAACTGTTACTGAATCACACTTCCAACATGACTGACCTGTGATTTCTATTGTTACAAACCTACTTCTGCTTCAGTTATTTCCTTCATTTGCAGGAATGTATTTTAACAGGAATGAAGAGTGAACCTCATATATTTAGTAGATGAAGGTGTAGAAAACAACAGTGATAACACGAACCAGAAAACAACTTGTTTCCACTTATGAAAACTTTATATTCTGATCTGATCTATTGATCGATTCACTGATAAGATAATAAACAGAAATTGAACAGGTAACAATTTTGTTAATACTGTCCTCAAAGGTAAAATACAGTGACTGCATATTTGATCAAAATTGGGTTTTAACCTGTATTTGAGTCTGACATACGTTATAGAAATATATGCCATTATTATAATACTATATGCTGTTTTCCCCTAGTTGTTATCTGTAATTATTTGCTGCATAATTAGTTGAACTTATTTATTATCTGACACTATTTATTATCTGCTTACGATGGCTATTTTAGCAAATCTATAGCTGTGTATAGCTAATGTGGTTTGTTGCTTACCTCTAAGTCACGTGTATTAAATTGTAAATTAATATATTAAAAATAAATGTGTTTACAGTACTCAGACAAATAAATTTGTATTCACACTATAACAACACGTGGTTCCTGTGTTGTTTCTAAGGCAAGGATTCCCTTTGTTTTACACGATGCTGCTTGTCTTTGTATTATCTAACAGTAACCTAATCTTACTTATCTTTTGGACTGTTGGTAGGGAAAAGGCTCCTTGGGTGATAAGTTGAAGTTGCTGCAGTTGCAGTTTGACAAAACACCCTTTTTAACAGATAAATCCTCAGCACCAATTCGACTTACTGGAAAATTTATGGAGCCATTGTCTCTAAAATGAGGATCTCAGTTGGAAGCTACAGAAAATTTCCGTGGACTGAAGCGCAGGTGGAGTTTGTGCTGTGTTTGTTTTTCCAAACTGATATTTTCAAGGTCCAAGCTGAAGATTTTCCCTGTTGTCCTGACACTGAAACTTAACGTTTACTGCTCACGTTTCAGACAGCTGATACTGCTTATGCTCGCCCACCTTCTGTCTGTCATAGCTGGCCCTCAAATATTTCTTGGCAGCGTCTCATCTTCCATGTTTGGCTATTTACCAGCTTTGATAAGAAAAATATGGCACCAAAAAAAAAAAAAAATCAAACGGGCTCAAAAATATGTGGTACAAGGCCAATAGTGGTGTTTGAACAGAAACAGAAAGGTTTTATTTTTCTATATTTGTCTGGAATATACCTTGTTGAGGAGTTGCTGGCTGCAGGAACGCTGCTGCTGCTGCTGCTGCTGCTGCCCAGGAGGTTGGCCAGACCTGGACCGGCCAAGGCTCCAAGGCCACCTGATAATCAGAGAGCATGAAACAGGAAGATATTTGAACTTCAGAGAAATAACATTGGGTCATCTTCATGTTGTCATGCTGTCACCTCTGCAGCTTGAGGACTTATTTAAGAAGGTACGTACCAATCCCTCCCAGTCCAGTTGGTCCAATGAGCTGCATGAGCTGGTTGTGGCTCATGTTTCCTAGAAGGCTTTGAAGTCCGCCTTCCCCTTTATATGTGACAGACATCGTGAGTGAACTTATGTTTTCTAAGGTCTTTTATGCCACATTAGTTAAAGCAGGATTAGGGGAATATGAACACGTGTTACCTCCCAGAGCAGACAGATCATGTCCTCCACTGCTGCCACTACCAAGAGCACCAGGCATAGGTGGGTTGTTCAAATACTCATTCACTTTGCGGCAGTACTCCTCATCCTTGTCAGTCTTTGGCTCCTAAGATCAGGGAGAACAGAAAAACGAGTGAGGTACCATTTAAGTCACTATTGCTGACTAATGAATTTCTGAGAAAATACATAAACTGAGCCGAGCATATTTATTTATATCACTGTGAAAATAATTGGATTTTCCTTCTGTCTTCTTTGATCACTTCTGTGTTCATTCAAAGTTAAAATAAATTAGAAATAAACAATGAGAGCTGGTTAGATGTTAATGTATTTAAAGGATAAAGGTGGAGTTATTATACATTTTTCTTACTGTCAACAATTTTTTAAGTTTTATGATGTTATAAATATTACATTTTGAACTTATGTTGACTCTTCTGAACTCAGCAGCTGGAAGCAAAATATGTTGTCAACAAACCAACAAATGAAAAAAGTACAGTGTCTCTAAATACTTTTTCCCTTGCCTGTGTGTGGTTGCTACTGTAAATCTTAAAAAAAAAAAAAAAAAAAAAGATCAAGGTCCTAAATATACAGATTTATTTTTAAAAATGCAAAATGTATTCCTTCCACAACTGGGGACTGTAGGTTTCAGCAAATGCTAATCAAAAAGGAGTAAATAGTGAATTTGTTTGGGACTATTTCCAGCTCCAGTGGGTTTATCTGACAGTAGGACAGTGTTTGTTGGGCTGACTCAAAATAAATGACTGTGCCCATGTTCATGGTAGCGAAGGAAGGTGTCACACATGTTCATCAACGGTGGGAGTCATTTGTGTGTCTCGTGTGACTTTGACAGTTTTGAACAATAATAACACTCCCTCACACTGAGGAATAAGATGCATCAGACTTACAGGTTACACAGGCACATAGCACCAGTCGGATTAATTCATTGCTGGTTTTGTTTCAGTCTTTTCACAGAATTTGGTAACAGTAAGAAAAATATATTCACCAACCTTATTCCTTTTCTGTCACAATACAACAATGCAATTTTTAAACTGTCTTTTGTACCTGCATCCAGAAGAAGAGTCTTTTGGAGCCAGCTTTGAACTTTAACACATAAACTCGTCCAGTGGTGCATTGGTTTACCCTTTTGAACTCACAGTCGTCAGGGAAGATGATCAGGTCCTAATTTAAGGTAATAAAAATGGGTTGATATTAGTAAAAGTCTAACACAGAGCAGCCACCATTACATGCAGACTGTCACCTACATCATCCACGTTCCCTGTCGTCCGATCCTTCCAGCAGAAGTGGATGAGGGAGTCGTCTGTCTGCTGGATGTAGACCTGACCTTTGCGCTTGTCAGGGGTAACAGTGCTGCCCTTCATGGTCATCTTACCGGCTCGAAACTCCACCAGATACTTGCTAGAGGAGCCACGGGACCCAGACACCATGCTGGGGAACAAAGCTCCAGAGGCCATGATGAGGAGGATTCGCTGCTGCAGAGGGAGAGAGAGGAGGAAGATGCCCCATCTGTTATTTTATTGACCTACATAAGACAATACAAACACAAAATGCTTCTGAACTTAACATTAGCAAATAAAAACATAAGGGCCAAATAATATTCAAGATACAAGCACATGAATAAAGTTATTAACATGGTCACGCTCCATTTTCACATTTTCAGGCAGTGATGCAACATAAAGACTGTTGTCTGTGCCTATAATCAATAAATTATTATGTTGATTCAGGCTCAAACGTGACTTGCATTATATGAGCTTTCGAATATAATCGTATAATTGTTTGTATTCAGTGGACTGATGATTAATTCAGGATTTATTTCACAATATATCTGGTATTTGCTTCCCTCCTTAGCTTGTACCCTATTTATCATCACTTCTTGGTCGGTACTGTTAGGATGTTTCACCAAATCATTTGATCAAGATGTGAGGTGATTTCAAACTGATTTTTCAGTCTAAATATATATATACAATGAATCATCATGTATTTCAAGGCCAAACGTCATCTTTTGTTATTCATTTGGCCTGTTTTTCCTCTCACTGAAGCCTGTAATGATAAAATCCCTGTCTCTACGCACTGTTAACGCTGGACACTGACATCACAGCCTCAAACATAATGATACTGCATCCCATGATATTTAAACAGGATGAATGAAACACTGTCATCTGTAAAATCATGGTGGAGGAATGAGAGCACCACCTCAGACTACTTTTCCTGCTGTGTCACTCCACTCCATTTATGAACATATGGAGTAAATAGATTTATCTGCCTCACAAATGGAAAATCCAGATATATTTCAAGATTATTTAATATATAGTTATTGTTTTGTTACAGGCACTGATGTAATAAAAATATCCGAGGTGGTCTATTAGCCAGAGGCCGATTCTAACATGGAAAATGTAACTGGAACAAGGCTCATCCGAGTGCTCCCATAATAAAGCAGCTACTGGAGCAGCCTCCAGCCAGAGACGCACCACAGATGACTCTGCATCCTGCAGTCGGGAGCCGGTTTTCGGCTCGTTACCGTCACGACGGAGCCACAAACTTACATTTCATGCACACGGACAACACACACACCAGGTTTCTGTGCTACAAATTCAAGACAATTGAAAAAAAACAAGATGTTTGTACTTACATTTCTCTCTGAATTAGCGTTCAACCGCAGGACAGCCAAACACACTGAAGATAGACCTGATTGGCTGATTGACGCCGGTGCTCAAATGTGATTGGTCGAGCCATCTGTCAGTGACGTGGGCTTTAAATCCCTGCGCATGTTCGGTAGAGATAACACAACGTTGTACGTTTAATGAACTGTTAAAAAACAATATTTATAATAAATGACAATATTTAAAACGATATTTATAATGAATATAACTTTTTAAAACCGTTATATTTAAAACAATATTTATCACAAATATAACCATTTAGAAAGATATTTGATAAATACAGCAATATTCAAAACGATATTTATAATAAATAACATTTAAAACAAGTATTAAATATAACATTTTAAACTGTTATATTTAAAACTACTTATAAACAATATTAATAATAAATATAACCATATCTAAAACTGTTACAATAGTTGTAAATAACAAGATTTTAAACTGTTATATTTAAAACAATAGTTATAACAATATTTTAAACTTATATTTAAAACAATTTAACACAATCTGATTAAATAATAAACAGATAATAAATTTAATCTATTAAAAAACTATTAGTTTTAAGAAAAGCAGGTGTAAAAACACATAGCAATAAAGGAAGGATTTATGGATTATGAGGCACCTGGATCATTATGTATAAAAGTTCCCCAACACTCTCATATTTCAACATGACACTAAGACTGTAGGAGACTTTAAAGAGCAGCAATGTTGTCGTTTTGCCTCCCAATTCAGACGCCTTAAATTGACTTTGTAGTCATTTTTCCTTCTGTGTTGTGGTTTTTTTTCCCCTACATGTAGTGTGCACCTCTTCTCAGTTGTTTAGTGTCTGGGTGATAGTTTTGTTGTAGTTGTGTTTCACACCTAAACTCTATCACAGGGCTTCCTGCTGCCAACTGTAAGATCAGGTAATAAAGTAGAACAAGCCTCGATAGAAAACGATAAAACAATATTGTTGGTTTTGGTCCTTTTATAAGATTTGTTCATAATAAGATAAACTCCAGGCTTATGCTTTAAAGCTTCTATCATTTTCATTAATATTAACATTTTGTCCATGAAATTTCCACGGAAAAAAATGTGGAAACTGTTCATCTCAGCTTCACTGAGCCGCAGGTGATCTTCACTTTTGAGAGGTTGAAATCTTTTTATATATTTTACATTTTAGCTTTGAATTAGCTTAAACAGTTAAAGACCATGAATTAGTCATGAAAATATGGCTGAAGGATTAATTGTTTCCTCATGTCAATGAGCTCTGAGTAGTTTGTCCTTCTCAGATTGTTTCCATTGAGATACACTGTTTTCTTTCTTATCCTATAAATCATCTTAATTGGTTGAAAAGAACATTTAAAAAGGTGTGGAACTGATACTTAAGGCAAAATCAGATTATTCAAACAGTGACATACCTGGTAATTTCAATAGTCCATAATTTATTTCTTAAATATACCTTGTATGCATATGGTTATGTGTGGATAAAAGTATGAAGAGGAGAAAAACAGATCAATGAACATACAATGTAAACATTTTCAAATGGATGCTAGACAAAAAGACAAGACAGAGAAAGAGTATGAGATCTGAATAACCTGCACCTTTGAGCGTCTGCAGGCGTCACAAAGTGCTTTGAATTCAGAGGAAAGTTGGGAGCAGCTGGGAGAAGACGTGATGTCTGACATTTCACTATACAATATGTGCATAGGACTGTGAGCGGTCAAATGTGCAGTTTAATGCAATATTAGTGTTCAGAAACAAAAAGGAACATCTCTACACTGTCTAACAACCACACTGCTGTACAGTATGTGTGCAAGCATCATATCATCAGCACAACATTCATTAACTGTTGCCTCTGTAGTGTCTGTAACACACGTTGGCTAATAGCTAAAGAGGAATTAAGTGTTTGATTTTACTTTTCACATTTCAGGAGGGCAGACTGGATGGATCAGTTTGCATAGGTTCATGGTGCCTTCAACATCCTGTCTTATTCGTTCCTTCTGTGTCCGAAAACAGCTTTGATTTATTGAAAAAAAAAATTGACCAAGGAATTCACACTGGACACTCTGGGAACAGTCAGAGTTACTTGTCCACGTGTGAAGACGTAGCTGTAATTAGGAGTCAATATGACACAGCTTTCTCTTTAAACCAGAGATTCTCAAAGTGTGAGGTGCGCATTCCCAAAGGGAGATGGGGGTCATAACACAGTCAAATCTGATCACACAAACACAACACGTGATATTTTTGTATATCTAGTGTGACTTACATTCCCCGAGAATATGACGAATCATTTATTTCAATGTAAATAAACATCCAAAAGTCAGCTATGAAATTATATAATAAACATTATAGCCCCAGAACTTGCCTGAGAATCATCACATTTTTAAGTGTTTTTCTGTATCAAAGTAATCCATTGATAGGTGTCTGTACATCCCAGGGTAAATTTCAAAAAAGAACTCTTAATATGTAATTCGGCATAAACTCAATTGTGCAGATATGCCAAATGTAAACAAATCTAAAGATGCAGCTCACAGGAGTGTGTTCTCTACAGCTCCCAAATCCCATATTAATGGAGCTTTAATGGTCAAAACTAAGAGCAGGGTTAGGCCCTGAATCTAAATAAGTTAGAAAATATGTTTTCATGTTGCACTCTTAATATTTTATGACAGTACTAAGTCTGTTTCTCATATTCTGGGAACACAGATACTTATTTGAAGGTGTTGACTGTGTTGTGACCAACTAGACAAAGGGACCAACACTTGTCTGGAGGCAGAGCCCACAGTGTCAGGCTTTGAAACCCCCTGGTTTAAACCAATACACTGTGTATGCCTTTGCTTTAAAGTCTCATGTGAATGTGTTATTACAGTATTATACTCAGTGCAGAGGAAGTTTTTATGGCTTTAAAGTGTGTAAATAATCATCCCGGTGACCATGCATGCACCAGTTATTATACACATTAACTATGTAACAGCGGACAATATAATGCACCAACAATATCCGTTTACTGTGGCAGTAAACATGGTTATAAGCAGCTTTAATTTCTACTGTTTGTCTCTATTCACAGAAAATTATCACACTTGTGATGTTTTAGTGAGGTTTAGTGCTAACTAAAATAGACATCTAATATTCAAATAGGTTATATATAAAAGTAGCAGATGTGTTTAAATAACCCCTGATATCTGAATGCAACTTGACAGAAGTGTGTGGACTGTCTATGGGTAAGATTATGGTTGAGTACCTGAACTAAACCTGAAGATATATCCTTTTGAGACCTGCAGCAGCAGAGATCACACAGGTAACTGGTTTAAAAGCCTCAACAGGTGAGTTACATACGTGTGCATTATTATCACTGGACATGACTAGGGAATATAAAGATGAAGATGTTTGATGCTCAACATTTACAATAAGTAAACTCTAAAATTCTCCTTAATATCATATTTTTCCTGTGGACAATGTTCACAGTCACATAATGTGATAAACTGTCTGATCACATTTTGATATCAGCTTTTCATTGATTCAAACAAAGACACAGTACCAGTGAGTGTCTGCATGTCACAAAGACACAAATCTTAGATGCAGAGAGAAATAAAAGTAAATCCTATCAGTGAGGAGATCTTCACACTGAGCAACTCCTTTGTCAATAAATGTTGGGACAGTCAGTGTAATTCCTGTCAAAGTATCCACCTGTGTACAGCCAGTCCTCAGCTCCTGTGTGGGGGTTTGTTCCCAGCTGGAACCACCTGAGGACACAGGAAGCAAGACAGACCTGTTTTAATGACAGTGTTCAGGGAAACGTTACATAACAGGGGCAACATACAGTCGTGGGAACATGGTAAAAGCATTTTCTGAATGTTAGTGAAGGTGAATTTAAGAATCTAGAGTTTTAGTAGTTTTAAGTTTTAAGATAACATCAGTCTTAAAAGTGCAAAAAGAATTGTCATTTTTAACCGTTTCAGCGGTGATACCTGGTACATCAGACTTGGAAGGCTTGTCCTTGTCTGTCATTCAAATCTGTGTTTTATTTAAAATGATGGATGATGAATTTGTCATTGTAATTTATACAATTTAACTCATAACCTTCCCTAAAAATACAGAAAGACATTCATATGTATATGTTAACCTTAAGAGCCTCACTTGTTAACCTTCCTGTTCATCTACAGAGATAATCTTTTTAATGCAACCTCGGCTTAATGAATGAAATGAAACATTTACAAGAAAAGTCTTGTGTGGAAATGGTGCCTTCATATAAAACACAAGCATCACAGTCAAAAAATGTGTCATGAGGAATAAAAACATTTTAGACTGTCAAGTTCTCTCTCTCACGTGTCTCTTAGATCCAGTTCTGTTGTGCTACATGTGACGTAAGTCACATGTCGTAAGTTAGTGGCGTGTGTTCTTATGTAACTGTTACACCTTTTAAAAGAAGTCTATATATAGAGAGACTTCCTCGCTAAATAAAGGTTATTTCAAATAAAAATAAGATATAAACACTGCTGAGAGCAACATTGAGGTCAAAGTATTGATATAAAGGAGGAAATTTTCTCTCTAGGGCTGCATCACTGATGGATTTTAAAAGCTGTTGTACCATTTAGGAGCTTTGACCCTCTTCTTACAATAAATCCTAAATAGTTTTTCTCATAGGTTTCATAATTGTTCATTTTTAGAACATGGCCTTAGACTATTTTGTAGAAACGGCCCAAGTGCACATTAGCATTTCCCTGTAGTTTTCCCTGTAGACACCTTTATCCCCAGTGAAACATCTGAACAACATGAAAACAGCGATATCCTTTTCTTTGTTATTGCCAACAAACCTGAATCACAGTCATCACCAAGTTAAGGACAGCATCTCTACTGTGTGTTCAGCTATACTGGCATTTCAAACAAACAATCACAGAGAAAGTCAGAGGCAGCTAAATGTTGTCTGTATGTTACTTCAGCACAGCAGCCGAAAAGGCTGTTGCACCAGTGTTTTGGAAACTCTCTCTTTACCCCATGCACACTGAAAAACCCCTGAGGATACACCTCTCACACTAAGTGTATAGGTTTATAATTAACACTCACCTGGTTGACCACTCCTCCTCATCCTTGGAGCGTTCCCGGCGTGCGGCCCGTTGTTTCTCCTCTAACCGCTCTTTCTCTGTACTTGCCATCTCTACGAAAACACAAAAACATAAATGAAGCTGTTACAGGATCAATGTCATGGATCTAGTAATGCAGTCATGAGTGTGGAAGGAACAGTTTTAGCCTCTCTAGACATTTACTCAAAGACAAACCCTCATGTGTATGTAAGGTTGATGTTACCTATGTCTCCATTTTCCATGGCTCTGATGTCAGGCCTCAGCCGACAGTCTGTCGGTGCCATTAATCTTTCCATGCTGGGCTCCAGCTCATTTAGTGTCATGGCAAAGCTGGTGAAATTATACATCTACCCAGGACACACAGGAGGGGACACAGGTTACAGTGAGAATATATATATAAAAAACAAAAACAAAATACAGATTTGAGACACTGTACTTATGGTATTTAACTTGACATTTCAATGCAAAACTCTCATGTGAACACCTAATCTTTAATGGTTAACTACTGAACTCACTTTGGTGGAAATATTTCAGGTAAAATCTGACTAATGTCCATGAACCTAATCCCCCAGTGCATGCTGTGAGGGTTACACCAATCTAATGTATCACCAATCACAGAGACACTGACCTGTGCTGAATGAGCAGGTCGTGGTGTTATCCTCCACAGTAAGGCACTTCCTGGTATCACAGTCACAGTCTCTTGAACTTCCGGCATCTCATCTGCTTCCTCACCTTCACAGCTATGCTCCTACACACACATGCACACGCAGACAGACACACACACACACACACATTCATCCATATGAATGAAATTATCAGACATGGTCCATCTAGTTAAAGCTTACACTATGTAGAGTAAATGTGCAAACAGGTGATTCACAGAAATACAGTTGCCACAAATTCAACACGTCTCTCAAGCAACAATGCATGTCATTGCAAGACATTATGGATTAGTGCTGGCAATGATCTAATCATACACTGCACTTAGAACATAACTCGAACTAGACAACAGCAGTAGCACACTACAGATATCAAATACACTTTTACCTTACCTTCAACTAAAGCCACTGCATGTTATTGTGAAAGGAAAAGATGCCATTTGAGAAAAAGATTTTAGAGTGATGAGTAAAATTCACAGATTACTTCACGTTGTAAGACAGATAAAACATGTCAAAGACAAACGTGAGAACAGACTCTAAGCAGCATTTCATTTCACTGGAAGGTCAAATGTCAGCCGGTTCATCAGTTTCCAGTCAAACTGGAGCGTCACTCACCTGTTTGAGCTTTTTTGGGTCTCCTCCCATCTTCTTGTCTGACTTCTTGTATGTTTCAAAAGCCTTCGGGTCCACGCTGTACATGCACTCTGTCCACTTCCCATAGATCACTCGCCGCTTCTTCTTACTGGTTCCACACCAGAGACATAAAATTCACCTTGGAAAACATGAATCACAGCCACTGGCTATTCACAGTGTTGTTGTAGCAACACTCTTACCTTTTGTCTTGGATATGACCTTCTACTTTGTGCAGCTCTTTCCCAAACATCCCACATGGTTTGAAGTTCAACACACACTTATCCCCCGTGCTGCGGAAATAAACAGAAACAATATGTGTGTCAATTGTTACTTACTGGTCTTGGCAGTTTAAATTTTGCAATGCAGCATTTATTATTGTACCTGTGGTTGACTATTTCCACAGTACCATACTGTTCAATCCAGAGTTTCCCCAAGATGATGTTATGCACACAGCACATTGGATTTGTCCATGTGTACGCTTCTTTATGTCTGTAAGAAAATCAAAGTGACAAAGAATAAAACATTTTGAGGAATTGACTTATTTTCGTTCTTGCTGACAGAGCAGCTTTGATGGACTGAAACACTGCTTTAGCCACCAGGATCTTCTTGAGAGTGAGTACAACAAACTATCCAGGCTTCTTTTTGTCTTTTTGTTTTTATTAAAACTTGGATACACAATAATATTCTGGACATGAACATTCAGCTGGACGAACAAACTGTCTGTTCTATGTAGCACAGCGGTCCATGAAGAATGACATTTTGTTTCCCTGTATGTCATGTATGTGTGGAAATAACAAACCTGGGCCTGAACATGAACCAGCAGACTGGATATAAGGGGAAAAATTTAGTCTGGCTCCATCCAAAGCTAATTAAATCCACATACCTTTTAAAGCTGCTGAGTATTTACCGAATAACATTATAGTGCGTTGATTGATGATATTTAGAGGTGTTGGTAGGTGGAATTTTTTTTTAAATCTCAGAACTGACACAAGCAAGTGGTTTTGCCTTGTTTCTAGTGTCTGTGCCAAGCTAAACTAACTTCACATTTACATACACATGAAAGAATTATCTTCTCTAATTCTTGGTAATAATTCACATAACTGTCTTTATTAAACTCCACATTTAATGAAGTCGAGCAAACAAAGAATAAAAACTTAAATTTCAGGTACAGCCAGGAACATTTATTTTATTCCCACAAGCGGACAAATCATTGAGACAATCAAATGCAACAATACCAATAGATCAGCATACAGAAATCTGCACATAAAAGACACAAATACTCACTTCAGTAACTCCAGTGTCATGGTGCCTTTGGGCTCAGCCTCCACACTTTTGCCCCAGAATTTGAGTTTCGGGTAGATGGAGCCATGAAATTCAAACTCTTGCTTCAGAGACTGAGCATGGAAGGCACTGATAGGGGGGTGATGGCTCACCTGCTCCGAGATCAATCTGTACTCCTCATCCTCCCTTAGAAAACATTTGAAAATCTTATTAATATCTATCCTCAAAATGCAATTACAAATTTCCACAGGCTTTTCCCAATAGTCTAATACCTTATGATTTCAAATGTCTCCCCCAGTAAAGGATTAAATGGCTTTCCAGTCCTTTCCCATTGAGATGCTACAGCTGAAACAGCAAATGCAGCAACAACCTGTCATGGAGAAATGACGTGAATCAAAGTAGACCAGCGATGATTTATTGACTGGCAGAAAAATGAACTGTTAAAGTCAAGTAATGTTATATTATAATATAATATTTAACAAACACACAACATCAGAGACATCAGTTATCTCTACCTGCATGCGGTCTATGGAGTCTGATAAACTGCAGGCTTTGTGGATAAGGTGAGTGTGTTCCATGTACTCCGAGATTCTCTGGAGAAAGCTCAGCGGCTCATTAAACACAACTGGCATCGCTATTTTGGACAGCTCCTGCAACAAAAAAAAAAAAAATTATATGTGTCAAGTCAAAGAAGAATAGGTGAGCGGTATAATAGATTCAAAGTGTAACAGCACTGTGCTCAACTGTGGGAATAACAAAACCATGACTTTTGCATTCGCTGTATGCAGGTGTTCATTTGATGTTATTTTGGTTCTTACAGATGGCTTCAAAGGGTGCATTTCCCAAACCAATTATAGCCATGTGAGCAGAGAAAAGAACAGCGAGTTCAGTCAAGACTCATCTTGTAGCAGCGAGTTGAAAGCTGAAGTATGTAAGTTATTCAATAATTTAAAAAAGTCCATGCTACACCAACTAAGAATCTGACTACTGCTTGTTCGTAGCAAAGTCCCAAAATCATATTAAACAGAGTTTTCTCTTCTCATACGCGTGTTGGGGACTCACCATGCCGATGCATTTCTTCAGTATGCTCCACACACTGAAATTGTTTCTGGAGATCATTTCAGCCGGCAGAGTTTTCCTGGAAGGCATTTGGAACAGATAAGATTTAAAATATCCTGTGAAATCAAACAAAACTTTTGTATCTGTTCACAACCAGCTGGAAATTATTAGTGTGTATGTGGTTGCACTGGCCTTGTCTGTCTCCACATGAGTGCATGCATGATGAAACCCTCAGACCCTTAACCAGACTCCAATGTGGTCATGTGGTAACATGCATGCATATATACATGAGACTATGTAGTGCAAAAATTTAGTTTTGTTGTTTTTGAAGGAAAAAGTCACACAAACCCTGCAGCAAACAGTCATTAAAAACTGTCCTTTCTTCAAATGTCAACAAACTCAGTTTTTTTCCTTCATTAACCTAAAAAAAGAGAAATAGAAAAATTTTGAGCAACACCAGTTCTTAGTAACCTCACCTTTAGCACTTTTTGCAGACAGAATACTTAAGATCCATCCACAGATCTGAGGTTGAAGTTTCAATTGTTTGAAATTCTTGAAGATGTTTCACCTCTCATCCAAAGGGCTTCTTCAGTTCTAGCTGGCTAGTGGGGACTTGTAGACACTTCACTTAGAAATGAAGAAGCCTTTCAGATGAGAGGTGAAACATCTTCAAGAGCCTCAAGAAAGTCTAGTTGCCTTCATAAAGCTCTAAAAGATGCCATGACCTTAAAGACTGACGATCTTCACAGACAGATTTTCAATGATGTTTCAGAGGCGTCAGTGTTTGTTTTCTAAAGTAGGTCTGCTTTGCTTCCTTTGCGGAAGCAAAGCTTCCTTTCTTTCTGCAAAGGAAGCTCTCAGATGATTTTAAAGTCGGCTTTGTATCATCATCCTGTTGTAAAGGCCTGTCTCTTTTCAGATTGTTTCCTGACAGGAGGACACTTGCATCCAGAGTTTGCAGATATATATAGCGGAATCCATTCTTCCTTGCACAATGTTTCTTGTGCAACAACTTTCAACCCCAAAGCAGAATATTTCCACTTACATGCTTAACTGATGGTAAACAGTTCTTTTCCTCAAATGCAGCCCCCCTTTTTCCTCAAAACACACTTCTTCTGTTTTGACTGTGGCCAAAGAGCTAAATTTCAACAAGCTTGGAAGTAAAGCTTTCTTGTGAAGATTCTTCCATATAATCATGTTTGTTCACAGCTGCACAGTGGAACAGTGATCCGCCACTCCTGATCAGGTGAACCTTCCTTCAGGTCCTTTGCAGTCATCTGGTGGATTTGTTTTACCTTGCTGCTCTGCAATTGTGGCCTAACCTGCTTTGTAGGCATCATTTTTAGATCCTCAGTCAGTTCACAACTCATGATGTGCCTTAAAAGACATTACGAATCAATTAAGGCCAAATGAGTTAATGGTGTACTGAGTGTTTAACAAGCAGTAACGGTACATTAACATTTGAAGAAAGACTCCATTGTAATGTTTTAATGTTTGCTGCAGGGTTTGCAATTTCTTATTTTCACCAAAAAAAAAAAAAAAAAAACAACTACTAAACATCTATTTGACCCAAATAACAATGCATACATGCATGTCATATTTCCGCACGACTCCTCACCTCCGCTCCCAAACTCCATTCTCCTGTGTGGTGCTGCCATCCGTCACCTGCTTGCTGTCAAACACCAGGGCATCTTTAAAACTGACCTCACAGGAATCATCTGACTCCAGCCCTGGTGGGGGCAAGAGAAGGGGGTAGGTGGGTGGGTGGAGGGAGGGAGGGAGAGGGGTGGAGATAGTAAAGACAAGATTCATTCATTTTAGGTAAAAGAAGCAAGTCTGTTTAACTACACGAGGCCCCTGTCAGCCCGTCTCACCTGTCTCAGCGTCGTAAAACTCCTCCTCGCTGTTCATACTGAGCAGAGAAAGTAACTAAGCGTTACTCAGAAGCCATGTTTCCACCATCGGCCTGTCCCTGCAGCCCAGCCCCTCTCCAAGCATCACAGACAGCCAAACACACTACCTGCAACACGGACAGCTCGTTACACCGAGCGGGGCATCTGGCTGTGGTCGTCAAAGCCAAACATTTTTCTAGTGCATGCCATTAAATACAATAATAACCAGCTGTCGGCGGCTCTGTTCCCCCGGAGCTGCTAGCTAGCTGGCTACCGGACTAGCTAACTAGCCGTTAGCATCGCCGCTGCAGCTGAGTTAAACCGTCAAGATGAGAGCGAGCAGAGATCAGCTAACGTTACCACACAGACACGGACGAACAGACAAAAGCACAAACACGAAGATTTAAACACAAGTCAATTAAATGTACCTGTGAATTTAAGGTCAAATTAAAGCGCTAGTGACATAAACAATTGAAGAGTGCACTGCCTCTGAAGCTGGGCGGAAGTGGGCGGCAAGGACACCCTGATTGACAGGCCCATCAGCCAATCAGATCTCGGCCAGCAGCCGTCTAGAAATAGAAGGCAAAGAGCAGATGTTGAGTCCAGCAGCTATTTTCAACACAGATTCAATAATGTGACATTAAACAAGGCCCCAGGGGAGTTTAATATATGACTCTACGACCCTACTTCTCAAATAAAGGGTGGATTCATAATAATGCTTTGAGGGGTTTAATTCTAAGGGACATGGCCCCCTTAACATTTATAAAAACATTGCATGTACTTTGAAAAATAACTTTTCAGAATTAAACCGAATTCCATGGAGGAAATGAATCAATGAATTAAAGCAAAATTAAAGCAAACTTCAATTTCCTGCCTGAAGGACATTTGCACCCAGACTTTTCTTATATATATATATATATATATACAC
>CM076651.1:6056434-6108934 GCA_038496675.1 Rachycentron canadum
CTTATATATATATATATATATATATACACACTATACTATACTATAGTATACACTCTATATATACCCAAAGCAGAATATGTCCACTCACATGCTTAATAGATGGCAAAGTTATTTTCCTCAAAACACACCTTTTTCAGTTTTGACTGTGGCCAAAGAGCTCAATTTCAACAAGCTCTCAAGTAAGGCCTCCTTCTGAAGATTCCTTTTAAGGCCATTTTAATTTGTCCCTTAACAGTGCATAAAATCGAGATGTTGAGTCCAGATGTGACTCTCCACAATTTCATCAATAATGTGACATAAAAGAGGCCCATTATAATGAAAGGAAGTATTGTAACATCTTACAGTTGACTAAATTGTGCTTATAATTTAAAAAAAATAACATTTGATGCTGAGTGAGACAACAAGCCGAAGAGACAATTAAGCTTTTATCATGGTAAAGTAACTGACAATGAATGAAACTGCCAAGTATTCAGATTCATTAGGGATTAGATGGAGCAGAGCAAGGAGTGAAAAGCAGAGAGGCAGAGGGAAACAGAGGAAATGTGACCTATAACAGCAAGGACACTAGAATAAAGACTGGACATGAGTCCAAAAGTGTCTCAAATGCTCAGGTAGGTCACCTGCAGCCCAACTTTAACCAACAGTTTCTTAGTACCCGGCAGTGGTTATTTATTTATTTTTAAAACTCTTCTTAATTTTTTTTTTTAATCAAAAACGTTTCGTGACTGTTTGATATATTGTTGCATTTTATTTTTCCACTACACAATATATTTTATTGCAATTTAATTTCATTACCCTCTGTTTTATGATGTGTCCGTTTTTTTTTTTTCCCTAATTGCTGTTTTTTAATTCTCATTTTCTTTCTGTTAAGCACCTGGTAACTTTGTTAAGAAAGGTTTAGTATTATTACATAAAACCAAGCATGAGCAACCCAACAGTGTCTTCATATTACCCCAAACAAGCCAGAATTCAGTTGAACAAAACTGACCTCTGTAATTTTTGGCCATAATTTAATATATAAATGGTGAATTATAAAATTAGTGCATACAGCTCAAGTAAGCCACAAGGTGGCAGCTTCATGCCTGTGATCAGTCAACTCTAAAATTAACCAAACAATTGGACATTTATTTCAAAATTAATGTTTGGAATACATTTAGTAAATCAATCTAAAACAGAAGAATACCATTAAAGTGAAATTTGAATATGTTGTCTTCGGGATTTATTAATGTGCAGAGTAAAAGCTTTATCACTGTTAATGTAGTCAGGTCGTTATTTCAAACTGGTAAGTAAATATTTTTTTTAAATATTAAGAAGTAGAAGTATAAGAATATAATTTAACTGTGATTTGCGCAGCAGAAGGTGAAAGCTGTGGATGGCATCATCGACCCAGCTGCTGCAAAGTCAACAAGTCACAGTGAGTCCGGGAAAATTCTGAGTTTTAAAATAAAAGCTTATAAACTGTCTGTGCTCGGGCATAGCAGAAAATGACTAATGTGGAAATATCGTGTCCTTGTCAAGATGATGTTTGGGGGAAAAAAAGGTAAAAACATTGTTTTCCTTTGGCCAAATGAACAAGAGATCACACATTTTCATCGAGGAAGGATAGCAGGATTTTATTTTGAAAATGATGACCGGAAATCAGTATTAAACTGCGTTAGTCAGACACTGGTCACTGTCTGCCCTCTTTCTGAGCGTCCCTTATGGCAAAGTTTCAGTCTTGCGGATGAGGCACAGCCAGTCGGATCTCTCAACTGCAGAAACTGCAGAATTAGGACGCATTTAAACACAGTTGTGAAAACGCCATGGTCATCGGGAATCAAAGAGCTGAATTTTTTTCCACTTGAAAACACCGGAGAGAGTCGCGGAGAAAAGTCGGGATGAACAGAGACGGAGACAAGAGCGCAAAGACCGCGCTTCGGAGCCAGAAACAACCCAGGACGCACCAACAAGTTTCTTTCCTGAAGAAGAAGAAGGATCCGTCTCCTAAAGATGCTCAAAGTGGCCCCTACTCCAAGGAGACTCAGTCAGACCCAGAAAAGGATTTGAGACTTGCTGGACCACAAGGAAAGCGCCAGGGGAAAGTGGCATCCAGTGCCACAGTAGAGAGCCAGCGGAGCCCCGGCGCGCAAAGGAAGCTCTCCGATGCCAGCAACGCATCGGAGGACCTGAGCAAAGACTCCGGCTGCCTCTCTGGGAAACTCTCCTCCTCCGACAGCAGCTCGGAAATATCCGACTGCCCCTCGGAGGGCAACAAGCACGACTCTCCAAGCAGCGACAATGAATTAAGCTGGATAGACGGCAGAGCTTATGTGATCCCGGACAGCGAGGGGAAAGCTGACGGCAAATCGTGCGCAAAGGCAGCCAGGGATAGCTGGGCTCTGCAGCCCGATGCCGCTGGAGCGAGTCTGGGTTTGTTTAACTCCTCGGGGACGTTTATGGAGCTTATGATGGGGGAGACAACCGAGGATCTTGTCAGGGAGGTAGAAGATTTGAGGTCAGAGAACGAATATCTGAAAGTAAGTTTAAGTTAATTGTACTTGATTCAATCAGTTTAATCAAGTTTGCGATTTTAATTGTGCTTGCATGATATCCTGTCTAGATTTCCACATCTAGACTATTTCTAGGTTGGAGATCTCTAAGAGCATGCGAGTCCCCGTGGGTGGCCCCTCCAGACTCTGAACACCAGAGCCGATTTTCAGTAAATGCTCATGTCAGTCTTCATTAGTGACTGCAGGACAAGCAAAGGAAAGCTCTGGAGCAAGAACCAAAAGTCAGGAGTCTCTTCTGACCTAAATAACCAGTGACATCACACTAGCATTTTCCATAAAAAAAAAAAAAAGAAGTGTATTGGGAGAGAAACCACAAAGAAAAACAGCCACTTATTTAGTTCTTGTTAAAAATCTAATATTTCCATGGAGTCATTACTGGCTGCTACTTTAATTTGGTGCACTTCAAACATAGAAATGAGCAAAGCACTGACTTAAACATTCATCTGTTTGTTGCCATTCATTTGAGCAGTAATTTAGTTTATAATGTAATGAAGACGGCTGTGCCTTTCATTTACTGTATGACAGGCTTTATAAATAGGGACCGGACCAAGTATTCGGGTCCTTTGCTCAAGTAAAAGTACCACAACGAGAAAAAAAATTAAAAAGTAAATATAGGCTACTAAATACAAGGGGATTATCCCTGTGACTGGTATAAACCTACTATTATGTTTCATGTAATCGGCCTATTAGGCTTTGCCTCAAGCATTAATGATTAAACAACTTTTTTCTGTTGAGATAGATTTTGACAAGGAGGTTGCAACTAATGATTGTTTCGACAATGGATTTGACCAGCAGATTATTTCCCTGGTCAACCTGTCTGTTGTTCAGTTTGTGAAATGTAATTGCGGACATAGTCCCAGTTGTATCACCCACAGGTTTCTGAAGAACTGTTTTGAAGCTCAGAGTTGCTCCCTCCGCCGTCGCCATCTTGGCACCGTGACGCCGCATGGTTCCGACTAAACCAAAAATGGGCAAAGAGGAGGGACGTGTAGGTTTAATAACTATGGTTATCACAGGTATAGGCCCCTGTCAGCTATAGGCGTCTTTCTTAAAGGCCAAACAAATGCTTCTTATTGATTTGTTAGCCAGAGCTAAGCTAACAAGCCAGGTATGACCGACAACCTGCTAATTTTCGCCTCTAAAAACAGGACTTCCACCTTCCTCTCTGACTGTTCGTTAGCTAATCGAACAAGAAGCCACATTATTTGTCCGATATTTGTTTTTGTTTTGTGTTTTGTTTTAAAAAAAAAAAAAAAAATCTTCCGAAAGTCACCAGCATCACAAACGCGGCCAAGTGACGTCACGTTCTGTGGCCGGAAATGGTTGAGGTGAGTTAACGGCTGAACACCTGTGGCTAATCACATGTGACGTCACCCACCTGTCACTCAAACGGCCACGCCCCCAATTATGCACAAGCCTTATTACGAAAAACTAAAAGGATGAGTTATATAAAAAATTATATATATTAACTCAATTTAAAAAACAGAAATAAATAAAAGTGCATCTATAATTATAATATAAAAATATATAAAACAAAAAGTATCATATAATAATATATACATATATGTATATTAAAAAGTTGGAATCAGCTATAGAGACCAAACTATTTTTGTATCAGGCTGTTTTATTTCTGATTGGGCAGTTTAACATTAGACGCTATGGGGATTGACCCAAGTAGAAATTTGAGGAACTTTAGTTTTTGGCTCTTCAGATGTTGACAGTTGGTCATGTAAGGATTAAAACATTTTGTACTTATAATATAATACTACATCCTGTAAATTTGGCTTTAACTACATTGAATGATGGTCTCTGGCACGTATGAGGCGTCCATGTTTTCATGGTTTCTGGGCAATTCTGTATTAACAAGTTCCACAACAGATATATTGGAGTTGTAAAGAATTACAACTTGGATCTCCTGAAACTTAGAATTTAAATGTATAAATAAAATAACTCATAATATTGGATGGTAGCAGCAATAGACCGCCATTGCCTCCCATATAATTTCAGCTCCACATCTCTTTTGTTAAAACCTTTCGGCAAACTTATTTTGGTTTTGATGTCCCAGGATGAAGTGGAGGAGCTTCGCTGTGAGATGCTGGAAATGCGTGATATGTTCCAGGAGGAGGAGGTATACCAGCTGCAGGAGCTGAGGCTGCAGCTGGAGCAGGCCAACAAGACGTGCCGCATCCTGCACTACCGCCTCCGCAAGGCAGAGCGCCGCAGCATCCGAGTGGCTCAGACGGGACAGGTGGACGGGGAGCTGGTTAGGAGTCTGGAGCACGATATCAAGGTCAGTTTGAGTTTGTTAACTCCTCCTCCCTCTGTGTGTACGTGAGCATGTGGTTCTGTTAAAACTCACTTACTGACTGAATCACTGCCATTCCAGTTGCTGACATCAAAGTAAACATTTTCCACAAAGCTTTTCCTCATTTCAGTTCACTAAACAGTGATCGAGTTGTTCATACATACTGAAGGACTGTAATCAGCTGACAGCAACGTGAGTCATGACTGTTTGGAGCTGTAAAGTATTCCCTGCTGTTTGCCCTCACCACACAAAAATTAATTGGGTCAAAATGTCTTCATCATGCATCCTGTTGTTATTTATAACATACCACGGTGTAATTATGTGGTGAGTTGTTCTCCATGAGTAGGAAACATAAAAGCACAGTAATCTTTATCAGAATCATGGCAAATCAATCACTCTCTCACTAAAAAGAGAAGCTGCGGTGGCAGCTTGACTCTGTTTCCCTGAACCCGCATATGTGTTGTGTCAGTTTAGGATTCCCAGCAGCCTCAGCTTCACCCCCCCATCCTCATAAAGTCTTTATGCTTTAGCCAAACCAACTGCTGCAGAAAACATACTGCAGTCACAAAACAGTGCTCATGAGTACAACCACGACCAAAAGATTTTCTTACAGCACTTTGCGTGGAGCCATGGATTGAGTGGAGCCATGGATGGATTATATGCCCAGGCCCCCAAGAGGACTGGGGACCCCAGGGCCAGACCCTTTATTTGAAATGTTTCTTGTTGGAAAGTCAATCAAACGACTACAAAGAGACATAAAATGATTACAAAGAAACATAAAACAGCCACAGCGAAATGCAAAATGGCACCAACTGGACAAAAAATGACCTAAAACAGACAAAAAACAACCATGAAAAGACGTGACCACTGTTTGTCATTTGTTTCTCTCTCAATGTATTTTTTTTTTCCTTTGTGGGAATGGAAGCCTTTTATGTGTCTGTGCACAGGGAACTATTTTCAACAATAAACTGGTCTTTGTTTTACTTACAGGTTGCGAAGAGCGTTTCTCTCCGGTTGTACAATGAGCTGGAGTTGGTACAGAAGAAGAATTCCCAGTTGGAGTGGGAAAATGAGCTTCTGCGTGAGAAGACGCAGGAACTGGAAGTGGCCAAGCAGGTCCTACAGACTGAGGTGGAGAAGACCAGAGAGGTGGGACATTAAAGAAGATCATTTATCATAAAACCAGTCAAAGATTATTAGTTGCTATATCATGTATGGAAGGGATCTTAATAGCTGGATACGCAACCTAAACCTTGACAGAAACATAAGCTTCCACCATTGACACCCCACAAACCTCCATCCCTCTTGTCAGGAATCCTCCTTTCCATTACCCCACACAGCTGCACCCATCCCAGACAGTTGTCCTCCTGATGTCAGGTGACACATGACCCTGGTGCCGATCAGTGATATGAGCAGAGGGCTCGGCCTGCAGCTGCCCTGTGCCTGGGTGGGGAGAAGCAGCCTGGTATGCTGAAGCTTGAACTCCAGGCACAGCTGACATCCTCAACCAAGAGGACAGGGAAAAGGGAGAGAGGGTGAGAGAGATTGCAGAAATAGACTCTCTCTTGCTTTCTCTCTTTCTGCTTCTATTAAGCTAAGCTAAATCTGGATCAGTGTGTATTATGGCATTCATAAAAGCAAGTGTCGGTGCCTCGACATACTGACCTACAACCATCACAGCCCACACATACTTTTATCAATCTGTAGCCACCACACCCTGACAGTGATTGAGTTTCCAGTCCACTTTTTGTTCTTTAGCCCCTCCTGCCTCATTGCCGCTTGTAGTAACGATCGTGCACCCTGGTGACACGTGTTCGGTTTAATCCAGGATTCGGTGCTTTGGCATGAGCTCAGTCTGGTCCACTCATCTGAAACAGCTGCTAGTCCCTTTGATCCCAACAGGGAAATCCACTTAGATTACCTAATCTGGGACCACAAAACACAGTCCAGATAGATGTGGAGGAGGAAGAGCATTTGTGAGACTCACACCGCTGCTGTGCGTCCTTGACCCTGTGTGTGGGACTTTAATGGTAACACAATACTGTCAAGTCACAATGTAGCTGCACAAATGAGAACAATAACAAAAGCATCAGTAAAGCTCACCAAAAAGACAAAAGCTGCATTTTTACTTTGAAACACAACACAACATTTATCTCCATCATGAATATAACTCATTGTGATTTGTAATATCACATTTCAGGACACAGTATATTTACACAGCCTCCAGGCACACTAACCTTGAATTGAAAAGACCGTAACCCGTATGTTTTCCTCTTCTAGCCTGACTATAAGATGACTATTATTAACACGCTGACATCCTGTCTAGTGTCTGAGAGTGAGACAATGCCACCAGACAGAAGCTGACATTCCTCCCATGCTCAGACTTACAAATAAACTCACTCATGTGGAGAGAGGAGAGAAAAAGTTTGGATCCAAACACACTATAGACACTTTGTGCATTTTAGACATATCTGGAAGTTGTACATTTTAAATTTTATGTATTTAATGGCAACACTAGCCTGGACATTTACTGGAGTCTGATTAAAAAAAATAATGATACCACTCCCCTGTCCATCAAATGTGATGCTACAGCCAACAGCCATTATGTTAGCTTAGCATAAAGACTGGAAACAGAGGGAAACAGCTACTCTAGACTAAAGCACATATAGCTCACTGTGTTATGTCTTGTTTGTTTAAACCATATAAAAACCAAAATTGATCATTTATGGTCAGTAAGTCTCTGTGTCTGGCTGAGAAACAGTCAGGCTCATAACATATTAAATAAATAACATGTAATAGAGACATAATATTTTAATAGGTGATCTTTAGAGGTGCTGGCAGGTAGATTTGCATTAGAAAGATTGCATTACCTTTGCACAGGCTATTTTCTCCCCCTGTTTATAGTCTTTATGCTAAGATACTGTATGTAATCCAGGTCCTGGCTGTAGCGTCATAATCTATTTAACAGATGTGAGAATGGTGTTGATCTTCCTATTGAACTCTCAGCTAGAAATGTCAATCTATTCCTAATTGCATCTTGATGTTAAAGTATGTTATAGTATATGCAAAGGTCTCTATGTTGTCATGTATAAAGGCTGTTAAAAATGTCCCAAAATATATAAATTAAACAAACGGAGACAGCTAACACTATTTTCACAGCTTTTGAAAATGGTTCTGTTTTTGTCAAAAATATTATTTGTACTGAGCCCTTGATAAAAGTCATATTTTTATTCCTCAGATCTCTTTGAAGAAGAAAAGCATCCGATCAACAACTAGTAAATCTGAGAAGAGGCTCTGTCAACAGACTGAGGTTTGATACATTTATAATTCATATTTGATTTAAAAACTGGCTGCACATAAGAAACTGCATGTTGTAATAGGCTTGATTATGATTGTTGTTACTGTCGTTTGTTTGCCAAAAGGATGACAGTGCTGATCTCAAGTGCCAACTCCACTTTGCCAAAGAGGAATTAGCTCTCATGTGCAAGAAGCTCACCAAATTGGTATCAGAGAGCGAGGGCATGCGGGAGGAGCTGGCCAAATACCACTCAGCCTATGGCGACATAGACGCCACCCAATCACCCGAAGGCAAACACAACTCCGCCCACACCAGGGAGGCAGAGGTCAAAGTTCATTTAAAACTCGTGGAAGAGGAGGCCACACTCCTGAGCCGGCGTATCGTCGAACTGGAGGTGGAGAACCGAGGACTGAAAGCAGAAATGAGCGACCTGAGAGAGAAGATAGGAGGAGGAGGAGGGGAGGAGGAAGAGGAAGAGAATCGGGATGTCGTGGAGGAAAATGTGGCGGCTTCTACACCAGTGAAGGACAGAGAGGAAAAGGAGCAAAGTTTGAAAGCGGGATGCACTGTTTACGACCAGGGTCAGGGTAAGGAAGCAGAAAAGGATAAAAGTGATGTTGGGTCATCTCTGCTTTCTAACCAATCACAAACTGAAGGGATGATTACTGCCTGTCACATCACTCGAGAAGGTCCTGTAGGTGGTGAGTGGGACCCTTCAGACAGTCAGGAGGGTGATAACAACAAAAAATCTGACAGGAGTCTCAAAGGAATGAGTATGAAAGACTATGAAACCCTCCTAGCTCTCAGAGATCATTCCTGCATTTTGAGTTCAGCCATACAGCTCCTGACGACACCAACCAAAAATAGACATTGTTCATCTCCCTCATGTGCTTTCACCTCTTTGACAGATGTGGACTCGAACGGTAAGGCACAGAAGATATTCCTCCCGGGGCCTTTAAACGAGGCTTTGGAGCTTCTGAAGGCCATGCTGTTGACTTTCATTAGGAGGATGGAGACACTTTTAACTGGAGAGGATTTAGGCAAAAACTCTGCTCACACAGACAGACATGTTTGGGATTCCTACGCTTTCTCATTTCTCTCTGGAGACCATGATGTGGCTAGTCATAATATGAAAAAGTCACCAAGTGAGCAGGAGTGTGTTGAAGACCTCCGCACCACAGAGGTAAAGGAGAGAGCAACGAGACAAACTCCTTCGTTCCAGTGGGACGTCCCTCACAGCTGCAGGGACCCAAAAATGCAACTTTCCTTGCAAATTCTGTGGATCCTCCACCAGTGGTGTCAAGTTAAAGGACCTGGCCTGGAAGGAAAAGAGGTAAAATCAAAGATGTTGATCATTTACTGTTTCAAAAAATATAATAATTCAATACACAATGTACCGCTCACTCATCGCTGAATCAGCCAATGGTCTATATTTAAATGTAACTGGGTGTTTCTGATTCAGGGTAAGGACAAATCCCTGTCTGTGCTGCGAGGCTTGTTGCAGGACCTTGGTGCAGAGCTCCGAGATGAGCGGATTGAATTCAACAGTGAGGCCAAGGCCACGCAAGGCAAGGCAGCTAAGGTAAGGATGGTGCTTGTCCTTCAGGGATGTGTCCCCACCCCGCTGTGTGGTACAGCTGGAAGTCCTGCCAATGATGTGTCCTCAGCCACGTTTCCTCCTCACACTCGGTTCAACAGGCATCATGAAAAGACTCATGCCAGAGTATTTAGGCTAATCTCTTCTAGGGGCGACAGCCAAACAGGACAGGCATGTTCAAATCTGCTGCACGAAAACCCTCAACTTACTCTCTGCAGTTTCTGAATGAGGGACATCTATTCTTCAAACTCACTTATCCTCAGTGCCTGTTTCCACCTGCTTGGTCAAATGCAAATGAAGCAGACAGTTTTAATGTGCATTAGATGAGAAATGTAATCTAACATTTGAGTTGTTGCCACTGTTGGTGTGTCCTTTGCACAGCAGGATTCAAGATCTGCTTTGCAAGGCCTGGATTTATTTCTTTTTTTCCCTTCTTACTCCACAGGCCAGATTGTAATCCCTCCTCTCCACAGAGGAACGTTTAGTTTTCCATGATAAAAGTCGGCTGCTGCTGCGTTAGTGGCTCTGCGAGGCTAAAATAATACACAGATATGCTTTGAGCTAGATACGACCATTTTAATGCTTGACATCTTTCTCATCTCTACAATCCATGACATGGACACGACATACATGATATCACGCATAAATACCTTGTCCCCTCGTGACACTTCCTCAATATGAGTTGTTTAAATAAATACAGAAAGAAAGACACAAACATCTGCTGCATTTCTTCAAAATCTACCCCTCAAGCAAATTGTTTACTCTGATAATATGAAGTGTTGTTGAGTGATGAATGTTTTACTGCAGAGTTGTAGTTTTAAAAACCCATGTGTTCAATATAGCAACAACACCATGAAATTTCAGCATTTAATTGTCTTTAACAAAATTGGCGTGGAGTTCAACATTTACGTTTCCTCATTTGGAAGTTGTCTTTATCCCAAGTCAGGGACATCAGTAAAGCTTCAGTATAGCAGAAAGTCTTGGTGCAGTTATTAAGTACCACATCTACTGAATAAAGGCAGGAGATCGTAGAAGAAAGTGCATAGTAAGTACCAGTTAGACAGGTTATGGTTTTAGGAGATAACATATAAAGTAGTGCTGAGGCTGGTGAGAATGTTTTTCAGGTATATGAGGTCATAAACCAAAATATTGGACAATTTAAAATAAAAGTTGTGACAAATTGTTGTGAGGGAGACATGAATGTTCCTCCTGTGGCTAAAAATTCTCAGAAGCAACATGATTTACTGGTTAAATTATCTGCTTATTGTGTCTTTTCTCTCTTCGCTCAGTGTGCTGCCAGTGATATCTTTCATGATGGACGACCCTGTGAAGCCAACAGGTCAGTGTTTTCTCCATCTAGTCCATTTTCTTCATGAGGTCATTGAACACATTAACTCATGTGTCTCCTGCTGTTTGCATAGCAGCTCAAAAGGGAAAAGACTGAGGCGACAGTTTTCTCCTCAAGGACCTAAGAGGAAGAACTGGTGCTATGTGAGCCAGGAGGCTGCCCAGCTGGACCGAGAAGACCCTGTTAAGACGTGGGAGCATCTAATCATGCCGCTTAGCTTCCCTCATCTTGATTTTGAGCAGATGTCGATGGAGAGAAGCCACACTGCCCCGGAGAAGTCATCTTTCCGCATCTACTACAGCCCCCCTTCAGCTCGCAGAGTCCAGCTGGCTCAGCTGAAGCAAAGCCCCATCGCAGACAGAGAGTCTGTCAGCACTCCTCCCTGGTGTACGCCGCCAACCTCCTTCTCTCCGCTCTGTCTGGTCTCATCTACTAACCTGAGCGACGACGTGAAGGAAATGACGGCCAACTGGAGGCAGACAGGTCACGTTGGTTCACAGGAGAAGAGAGAGAGATTAGTGGGCCGGTGGGTGGACGTGGCCTGCTCAGGCACTCAGACCCACATGAAACCACAGATGGTGAGTGTTGGTCTGCAGACAGATGGGACTCAGGGGCTGGTCTCTGTGAGGGGCAGCCCTTCTCGAGGCCTGAGCTCCTCCTTGGCCTCCGCCCGCTCTCATTACATCTCCACCTCGCTGGACAGAGTATCAGGTCGAGTCGAGAGGCCCAGACCCTCCACCTCCTCCCCTAAACTCTACCGGAGACACTCTGCATCCGGTGCATCCCCTCTCCCCTCCACCAGCAATTTGAGCTCCTCCTCCTCCACCACCAGAGACCGAGCTCTGTGGAACCTGAATCACCAAAGCCCCTCTGGCCTCACATGGACCCGACAAACCAGTCCCAGAGCAGGATCAGGGCAGAACCACGGCTCTCTGAGCAGCGCCAAGCCTCCTACCAAAGCTGCAGGCACCAACCGTTACGGCTTGGTCACGGAGTTTCTGCGCAGGGTGAGCGGTCGGGCTGAGAAACCAGTCCCAGCCTCACAGAAGAAGAACAGCCTGAAGAACCTGGAACGTGCTCCGACGAGGCCTCCTGCCGCCTCACTGCACAGGACTGACAGTGTGACCAGGATTGTCAACCAGAGGTTCATGAAGCAGAGAGAGGAAGCCAGTCGAGCCCAGAGAGAGGAGAGGAGCAGCAGCCTGAACCACAGCGTCAGACAAGGCCCGACCGTCACAGCTGAGGTGAGCGTATCAACGAATAACACGTCTCAATATGGCGAAGGTCATGTTCAGCCAGGGACCAGTTATTCCCATATTGCTCACATGGGGCCAAAGAGTACAGAATAAACACAAACCTTTGTGTCTTAAATGTGTATCTATGTCTACACCATTAATTTACAAACAAATTAAATTTATCTTTTAAATAGTTTGTTTTGAGGTTTGATTGTATCTGAAGGTGGACGTCATATTCTAGTGTAGGCTCACAGAGATAAAGCAGCTTATTATGATGCCACATTTATTATGATTTACACTTTTTGAGAATTGTTTTATTTATTTTTAAATAAATCATTTATTAGCTGTTGAGAGGAACAGTGAATTGAGTCTGGAAAAGAGCTGCAGCAAAGGACTCAGACACAAAGGGGCTCTTTTAACCATGTGAGCTATCAACGCGCCCCAGGATTATTGTATTTGTATTATTTATATTATTATTATTCAGAATAGACTTAAAAAGAGTCACAAAAGTTAAGTCAACCTCTACCTAAGACTTGTAAACTGACTAAAAAGTGGTGGAGTTTGCCCTTGAAGAGACAGATTCTATATTATATTATATTACATATATTATATTATATACCACTGTCAAGTTAATTCATTTAAAACTGAACATGAGCTGTCGTGTCACAATGAAACTGTCTATTAAGTAAATAGTAAATAGAGTAAATCGATTCGTCAAGTTAACCAGCAACAATTTGCTTTTCATCATGCAAAAATAAATGCCAAATGTTCCTGTTGCTCAAATGTGCTGCTTTATATAATTATCATCTGCAGACGTGACATGGGCTTTAGAAAAACATGAGGGTCTTTTTTAATGTTTTTCTGACCTATATAGATATGAGTTATGAGAATCGTTGACAATAGAAATAATTGTTGTCACAGGGCTGCTGATTATTATCAGGTAATGTGACAATTAATTTCTCAGTTAATGGATGAATGATTTTGTCTATATAATTAATTCAGGTAGCTTGTTTTATTTGACAGACCAGAGCTGTTCAGTTTTAGGACTAATAACAAATCCTCGTATTTGAGAAGCTGGAGCTGAAGACAATATTTGGTGTTTTTGCTTGAAAATAAAATGATGAATCGATTGCAATAAATTTTTTGTCGACTGACAAATCAGTTCAACCTCTGTCTCTTCTCTCTCTGATCAGGACGGAAACTACGACTGCAGCTCCAGCAGCACCTTGACCTTCTGCTTCGCCCGACCATCTCGCTCCACCCAGAGACAAACGTCAACCCAGAGTAAACTCCATCGACACAGATACTCGCCTCCAGTGAGCACAGCTGCAGACTCGGCCTGTGAGTGAGGAGTGACAGCAGCAGCTTTCCTGATACGTCCGGACAGATGTGAGCTGTTTACTGCAGGATGGTTGAACTGGGAAAACTGGTAGACTGTATGTGGGATGTGTAGGAGAGCTGTGAGTAAACTGGTAGATATATATCTTTTCTTTTGGTGCAATTGAAAACACTGTCCTTTGACAGATTAATGCTTATTTCAGTTACTAAAAAAACACAATCTTACAAATGTTAAATACTCATTCAACATTACAATTTAAAATACTGAACTAAAACTGACTTTTGCACTTATATTGTGACTTAATTTTATATTATCTTAATGGCATTTTGTAGAAATAACCCCATGTTTTACTGAATAAACATCTAATACCTGACCAGACTGTCACTGTCTTGATTTTATTCATGTAGATGTTCATGTATCTTTCACACTTCACTCTGAAATCTGTAGGTTTTAGTTAAGCTGTAGAAACATGTTTACTCTGCTTCAGGAAGAAGCTTTACATCACATGCTCAAAAAAGAAAAAGTAACTGCTAAGTAGATAATAAGATCAGATTTCCTCGGCTGTTAGGAGCATGATCCCTCTCCTTCTCTAATTGTGTGACTTTCACTGTCCCTGAAAAGCTGCAGCCAGGACATTGGAGCGCGCTGCTCTGTTTCTCAAATGTGTAACCTACACTGGACATTAGGTTTAAATCCATTGTGGGAGATGGAAGCTCAGATTTTCTCGGAGCAGATCAGCTGAAGTGGTTCCGATTGGCAGCAGCCGACATGTAGCTGTTGTCAAGGACAGAGTGAGTGGAGGAGTCACACAATGACACGGTGTCACGTTTCTGCCCGTGACACGCCTGCATCCTCTACTGTTACACACACAACAATGTGGGTTACTGCTCAGAGGAGTATCTTTAATTCACTGTAACCCAGTTTCACACAATTAGTTAAATTAAACTCAAAATAAACCAACAACAAGAAGAAATATGTCTGACAAAGATAATATTCCTTAATCATTAATGACAATAATCATAATAATTCACAGTGTAAACAGGTCAAAACAATAGCAACAACAACATTAATAACAAGCAAACGACTTGACAATGTTGGCATCAGTCGTGTTATAATGATCCAAGAATAATTTAAAACTCTTAAACAGGTTTTAATGCCTGCATGACCTTTACTTTAGACTTGAAATTTGAGATTGGTGATGGAGATATTTTGGTTTCCCAGCCTGAGTGGAGAAGGTCATTGTGGCTATGGAGCAGGAAGAGGAGACACTCTTCAATATTAGGCCAAAAGTGGCTTGGGAATGGAGGAAGTGCAAAGTATTCATTCCCTGTGTGGCCAAATAAACAAACTAAGCAATATATACAATATACACAGACTGTATGGTGGGACCATAGGAAAAATAATAAAACTGGAATACGTCTGTAGGAAAGGAAAATATGTATATATACAACAGCAAACATCCGACTGGAAAACTCAAACATATACTTCTTTATTGTGGGAGTATAATATAAAATATGTAGTTATATCACTAACTGATTTGATTCAAATAATTTTTTCCTGATTATCTCTCACTCCAGACCAGTTGGAGGCGCTAATGCGCCTTTAAGCTGGTTTGCCAACCGCCATAAAACACCAAAGAAGGAGGAGGAGGCGGAAGTAGAAGTAGAGAAACATGTCGGGGCCCCTGCTGCTGAAGTCTGTCTTTCCTGAGGCGTTAAACTCGGGCCGGAGCTGAGATGGAGTCAGTTTTCTCCAGGTTTGACTCTTATGACTTCGAGGCGGATCAGAAGTTTCAGGACGGACTGAAGGTTTTACACAAAACCCGGGACCAGACCAGACTGAAGGACATGAAGCTCTTCTACTATAACAGGTGAGTTAACATCAGCTGCACTCACTGTTATTATTATTATTATTATTATTATTATACATATAAATCATATTGTGACCCCTGAGGTTCATTTAACATTTGAAGGATTTTCCGAAGCTGCTGAGTTAATATCCACTTTAAAACACTTTTTTTTCTTATTTTTCACCTTTTTCTAATGTTTGTATGATCATCTGGTGCTGCTCACAAACAATAGGAGCTTAGTTTCAACAGGACACAAGATATTATTTTTACACTGGAGTCATTTCACTTCAGGTTTGATATTTATATTTGATTTTTATTCAACCAGGCAGAGTCATTGAGAATAAAACAAACACGAAACCTGAGAACAAGACCAATCAACAAAGACAACACAGCTACATAATACTATCAACTAAAGTAAGTAAAGTAAGTTAAAGGAATACTATTATTCTCTTAACTTAAGTAAAGTAAAAGTAATTATAGTACTACTTAAGTTAAGTGAAGTAATGTAAGTTAAAGTGCTACTGATATTACTTAACCTAAGTAAAGATCTGAGTAATTATTTCACCACTGAACGAGGTGTTAGCTGAATAAACAGACATTGGGCTTCAATGACTACAATTTAACGCTCAAGTAACAATTTTACATCATTTTGCAGCAGCAAAGACGTTGACTGCGTCTAAGAGACGTGAGCACGTCGTCACTGTCTTGTCCTCCCTTCACTGACTTCCTGTTCATCTGAGGATTCAATTCAAGACGTTGTTGATCACCTTTAAAAGCTGTCACCAGCCAGGCCTCACCTTACTTTACAGATCTTATCCTCCAGCACTCAAACCTCTAGATCTCATCTCTTTTTCATGTCCCAGTCACATCTAAACTAAAAGGATGAAAAGCTTTTGCAGTTGCGGCTCAAAAACTGTGGAACCAGTTGCCATTTCACATCAGATGAGCTCCCTCATCTCTATTTTTAAATCATCACATTTCTTTCCTCACTGCCCTTTTTAGCTCGATAACCTTTTAGTTTCTCTGTGTTGTGCATTTGCTCCATTTGCTACTGCACGTTTATATATGTACGTGTCATTATATAGTGTATTTACTCCTGTTTTTACTTGTTTTACTGTTTTTATTTATGTTATTGTTGTGCAGCACTTTGGTCAGCTGTTTAAACCTGCTCTTGAAATAAAGTTGACTTGATTTATTCTCTTTCTCAAATATTGAGTGGCAGCTACAGAAAATTAGTTTGGTTTTTCATTCCCTATAAAGTCCCATTTCAAACAGAGCTGTCATTATTCTTCTCTTTCGTCATCGCCAGGTTTGTTGAGCCCATAGACCCAGCGAGCTACAAACAGTGGAGCTCTGCTTCTCATGTGACACCGATGGACTGTGTGGAGCATCTGGACCACGGGACTCCTTCAGATTCAGACTATGATGTCAGTAAAATCACTGAAACATCTGCAGAGACAGAGATAAAGCAGCTTTCCTTTGCAGAGGTGATGCGGCTGATTCAGGAGGGAAAAGAAGTGCCAGGGGCAATAAAACTGGACATAAAACCGAGCAACCAGAGTCCCACGCCCTCTCAGATGGAGAGGGTCCTGAAACCCTGGGAAATAGCATCATCTTCAAAGTGACCTTCTCCTCTTTATGGCACTGTGTTTATAGAAATAAATAATTTTTAATAAAAGAGTTGCAACCAGGCGATGTGTTGATGGTTGTTTGGACTTGAATATTTATGGAGGCCATGTGTAGTATAATAGTGTCAGTTATAACGAAGCTGTTCATCAAGTCTTAATGGACAAGTGCCACTTTTAAGAAAAACTTAATAAGTTAATTAATTATTAATTAATTTGCTAATCTATCCATCAAATATCCATCACATTTCTGGGTCCAGAAATTAAAGCACTGGGCCTGTGGGCAAAGACCATACAACACTGAAATATTTTTGGTTCATAAGATGAAGGTTTTCATATATCCTGATCTTAATTATTTACCTTTTTATGAATTAAAGCAGGTTTCTTCGGTTTTTTTCTCCTATTGTTTTCTTCACTTTTATCTAGTTCTTAAACGATATAATTATTGAAAATATTCTATTATCTATTGTTTCTTTTCAATCCATCTTTATTGTCTATAATGGTCACATAGAGTCAGAAGCTTTGGAGAGGAATAATATCTGGAATCACTTAAGCAACAGGGTCTAACGGTAACAAACTGGGCACCAACACCCCTGATGAACCAACTGGTTCAGTTTTGTTGATTCTGGGTGGTTTATCCTGGTGAAATAATAACATACAGTCAGTGTTGCCTTCATATTAACACTTCATTAACAGCTGTAGTTGTGCCGATGAGCTGCAGAGTTGTCAACAATGTTGACCTCTGGTGGTGGAATAAATTTAAATTCTTTCAATTTTAACATGTTCAATATAATTATGATTTAAACAAGAATGACACATACACAGCACTGATTTTCTTCCATCATCTGATGTTGCAGTGTCTCCTGTGTATTAGTAGTTTAGGCATTGATGAGCAATAAAACGTCAAATTACAGGAAGTGACAAAATTAGTCAAAACATGATTGAAATTTAAGGAGAAAAAACCAAACACACAACATGTCTGTCCTTAAAAACGCTCACTGAGCGACGCTGAGTTTATTCATTGTGTCTTGACTTGTCACACGTTTTCACCATTGATACTGACACACACTATATTTCTCTATGTCACTTTCTTATCTCATTAAAAGAAACACAATTTAAACATCCAACACACTGAAAAACCAAAACCTACAAGAATAGTTCACTTTTATCTGGTGCTATTTAAGGGCCGAGGTAAAATGACCCAAACCAAAAACATACATGCAAAGTTAGCACCATTGGTGTAGCACCATCAGGAAACAGTCAATGAGGAATCAATGAGGTAAAGGTGTCGACCACGTAAGAACAGTCTGATTTCACTGTAGGCCTGTCCATCGTGCATGGACTGATACAGTACACACAGTGAATAGTGATAAATGGTCAACTACAGGAAAACAAGTGACTCAAACCTAAGGCAGCACCACTATCTTAACTTTCAGTAAAGTTAAAAAACACCCATTTGAGGAGTATAAATACAGGTGTGCACCAAATCTGAACAGTACTGACAATTAAAAAAAATCACAACTATCGTGAATAAAAACAAAAATATTACACCCATGCACTTTGATGTTTGGTTAAATCTCAATGAGATTTGCACGTGCTCTATGATATATACATACAAGAAACATTACTGCTGTTGTTAATGAAGTTCTCACATTGATGGTATAGTGGAGCTACAAATAGCTATGATTTTCATTTATGTTGAATTTTCTCCATTAATCATTGACTATACTACAAGAGAAGAGTGAAAACTTCTCATCCCATCATCATCAAAGGTTTTTTTGTATACACAATAGTCCAACAACTAATAGGATTAAGGCTGAACATGTAATCAAGACTGGCAATTAACTTAACAATCGATTAACAATGATTAATCAACAATTCATTTTGTTTAGGAAAATGTCAAAAAAGAAAAAAAAAGAAATAAATCACAGGGTGAAGTCTTTTCAACTGTCAAATGTCCAAAACCCAAAGTTTACAGTGCTGTTTCACTTGAAAAATGAAACAATAAAAAAGGAAGCAATGACTTGATCACCAAAGTACTTGTAGATATACCATTGAGCAACTAATTGATTGATCAAATGAGTGTTTCTGGTCCAATTAACATCCACATTACTGTTCTCTAGGGCTAAGAAAAGCAGCAAATCCTTACATTCAAGAACCTGCAACCATCAGATTTTTGGTATTTTTGCTTAATAAACAGCTTAAACAACTATTCATGTTTTTGTGAGAGGATGTACAGTTTTGAATCAGTTAACTGCTGCAGTTTGATGCTTGCTGGAATTGAAAACGTCAGTTTTCTAACATAAAAATCTGCACAATGGGTCAGAATGTCAATAAATGGTTATAAATACTGAATTTAACCATGAAATTGTGAAACGCCTTTTTATTCAACCCTATCTCTTCACAACAACAGTGAAACTTTTTTCTTTTGCACGCCAACAAAGAACTGTGCTTCGACATTTTCAACCTTGAACTTACAGTGCACTGTGAAATATGACTTTTTTTACACACTTTGTTAGTAAAGGGATCAACCGTGCAAAACCATCGTTATTGTCCTTTAAGTTACATGGCTCCTACATTAGAAGACACTTTGCATTATGTTGCATTGAATCAGCCCTCTGCAGTATTGTTCTAACTGCAGTGATATCAAAGACAGTTTGTTCTCAATGAGAGTCCACAAAATATTTTTGGTCTTGTATAAATAACAGTCTTTGAAATAGGTTGGATGTTAGCACAACAGCGAACCCAGTGAGTTCATTCTGAACAAAGTCACTGGTGCACCATGGTAAGATCAATGTAATTTGGATAAAAATGTGTTAAAAGCATAATAAAACCTGTCCAGTTTATTCACTCACGAAGTAAAAACAATAAAATTATTCACAGTTAATGAAGAACATGATTAGATCTGACTTCCCTGGTATGTTAAGTAAACGATAAAAACATATAAAGAAGTATAGTAGTATAGAAAGAGAATGTTTTTCATAAATTAATAAACATAAAAACTGTAACTGTAGACGTTTAACCAATAAATCAGTCTTGAGGTAGAGACCTGGGGCCTGTATTGCAAAGGGACTTTAGCCGCTGGGTTACCTCACTTCTCTGAGTCTAACCAAGGTGATCCAGAACAACTGATATCATGAGGCTGCTTATCAGTATATATTAAAATAAGATTAAGCTGTGAGAGCAATGAGAATGAACCAAAACAGGAAAGCTGAAAGATCCGAGCTGAAGGAATCTGCATGACAAGGTGACAACTCTTGATGCCAAGAAACCCCTCTTTATATTATACATAGTATTTTGATCCACTGCTAATGTGAAAATATTGATTATAGCTTCTTTAATTTCCATCTAAGCAAATTGTTGAACACATAATTAACTGAGCTACAGTGTGTGCTATTAATGTACAGCCACAACTGCCATTCATTGTGCTGATGGCTGTTTACTATCTTTTTTATTAAAAGTCCTGTGAATGTCTCTGACGTAATTATCATGGTATGCAACATGATTCAACTGCTCTATAAAAATATCTCCATTTCACCTTTATGACCTGTGCCTTCATTGTAAACCTCGTCAGTGTTAGTCTTGCAGTAGGTTACCATGATGATTTATGGATTAATAGTGAAGCAGCCTTGTGATACAGAAGCACCTGGGTTAAGCCAAGAGGGAGCTGGCTAAGTGTCTAAACCCTGCTTCATGATACAGTCCCATGTTCTGAGCAACTTAATGTTTGGTTGTAGCACCATCATTTATCAAAGGAAACCTGGGAAAAAACTGAAAAGTGTCGGTGCCTGCTGGTGATGGTGGATGAGTGACAACTCATAGAATTAAAAAGCTGAAGAGCGAAATATTTTAAAAACTCAAACCAGTAAACACTACATTAAGTCTTTCAGAAAAAGATTGAGAGATCTTAAACTACCTAGTAACGCAGGGCAGGATAAGGCAGTAGATTACGGAGCTTCTCTGACATGAAGATTCTTCTCAGAGCTGTTATTCACATTCAAAATAATCCTTCAGTGGTGCGAAGAGGTGGCGAATGACGGGGACACTCCAGGAGCGACCCAGGACTTTCTGCCTCTGCATCCGGCCCATGTTGTTCACATCCGTGTAGTGTTTAGGGAAACCAAAGATCCTGTAAGAGTCAACCACATGGAAAATACTAAAGATACAAAGCATCAAATAATCCAGTATGTGTACTGAAATGTTACTTAAATGATTGGAGCTTGTTTCTCAGTATATTAATTAAAGTGAGTGTCAGACAGTCACAATCCAGAAGTGGTTTACATTGTTAACATAGCCGGGAACTAAATTGCCCATGTATTCCACGTGTGAAAATAAGACAGAGCAGTTTTCTCTATTTATTGGAAATGTCAGCATTTAGCCAGACTTTTGTCTTTTTTTGGCTTTTCCTTTTAATAGATAGCAACATCAGATGCAGACGGGTGGATGCGATGAACATATTAAACACTGACCTGCCAGGTCACTCCTAAACCTACATTGTCTCTAATTTGGTTCCCTTTTCTATAATGTTTCTGTGTCAAAACACTGTTTCAAGAGAAACAGAAAAGTGACCATATGAACTTTGTGATATTTCCTTGGAAACAAATAAATAATCTAAATTAAATAAAGAATATTCCTGGCAGCAAAACACAGAAGTTTTAAAATAAATTAGAGCATAGACATCAATCCTGCCCTCCTGTTACTGCTGACATGAGCAGAGTCCCCCCCTGGGCAGGTACAGCTGGTGGACATACTGCGACTGCTTCAGCCAGAACATCTACAAGAATTTGCTTAATTTTAAAATATGTCACAAATTAAGCAATGCAATTTCATACAGACAGTTTTCATTTAAGCTTCTTTGTAGTAATTTCCACTGCCTGTGGATGGGGACTGCAGGACATCGTGGTCGCAGACACACTGCTTTCCTTAATGAATACTAAACAAGAGAATTTCACTGTGATGCGAACAATGTGTTTATAAGAAAATGTTAATTTCAGGAATAATTACTGTTCCATTTCGGTGCACCACAGGTAGTCCTCCTTGCCATTCATGATGACAGGTAGTGGCCCCATTTTCCCCTGCCTAATGGAGTTAGACTTTGTTGTGATGGTGCGGACTTTGTCAAACTGCAGGGAGAGAGAACAAATGAGAATCAGGGTGTTTAACAATTTACAATCTCATGTTTTGAAAGTTATTAAGTCTTTTCTAAGGATTTCTACAGTTTTTACCAGGCCAAAGTAATAATGAAAACCAGGAGAGAGACACTTTCAGCCAGTACTTTGCAATATATATATATAGTATATATATAGTATATATAGTATAACCATATTATTAACCAAAACATAAATAAACACCATAAAATTGATAAATTGATCAACCAATTAAATGGATCATTTAAGGTAATGTAGTTATTTACTATAATTGACACTTAATTCAATGAGCTTCTTGTCAGCTGTGGCGAGCAGTAGTGACAGTGTTTGCTGCAGGGCTGATGTTTCTGACTCTTGATGTTATCAACCATCTCACACACAACAAAATAAGTGCTTCTACCTTCGCAGTGCGTCCGACCTCCAAACAATCCTGAAGAGACGCTTTGTCGTCTAAAGATGTAGCGAGAGGCCTAAAGAGAAATGCAGAGAGACATGTAATCTGAACACGCTGTTTTCAGGACTGAATTTCGTCTCTCAGTGCGAGAATTTGCATTAAGAAAGAATACATATGACTATGTATTGGTATCTACCTGTTCATACCAGGGAGGTTTCCCCAAAAGTACCGTGCTCTGTGAGCAGGACTGACTCTCACCGCATCAACGAGAATCGGATTACACTGGAAAAACAAAAGGGAGAATTCAAATAATGAGCAGTAAAAGCTAACGCAGCCTGACCGCTGCCATTGAGCTGACAGGACACTCTCACTGACAGTCAATCACCTCGAGGAATCTGCAGATGTCCGATTTATCATTAGCGCTCATGAAAACTACGTTCTCAAACAGCCAGAAGAACGGACGGTCGTCGCCCTCCTTCGGCTTCAACAACGTCAGAATGCGGTAGAACTCAAAAAAGAGCCTCCCAGTGCCCTCTGCAGAACAGAAGCAAATAATCAGTGAGAACTATCTAAAAGATCAATTGATGTGCGTAGAGAATGCTGTAACCTGCAGTGACCTTATTTGATGTGGTTTGGAAGCTACTTACCAAATAATCCTTTTCGAAGAGGGTTGACCATGGACAAGTCGTTACATGGACTGCCTCCAATCAGAAGATCAAATGGACCCCATTCAGCCAGCTGCAACAGAAAATTACAGAACTTCTTTTCACTTCTTATTTTTACATGTTTTTAAAGCCTCTTTTGTGCGAACTTTGATACACCATCTGAATGCATTTGCAATTATGATACAATACGTATCATTTTCCCTGGTTCCAATATCCAATTCAAGAACAATAGTTAGATCATCTACAACGATACGATTCAGTGACTTAATAATAGTGAATTTATCAGTTTCCCTGAATTAATAATTAATAATATAAATAATTATTGATAATAAATACAATAATAATGAATTTATCCCTGATTCCCTTACATCTCCAAATCAAAGTGTTTCCACGCACCAGACATCAAATGCATCTTGAAAATCACTTGCTCTGAATCGGAGTAACGTTTAACATTTTTTGACTATTAAAAGTGCTAAAAATACATCTATATAAAGTTTGTTGTGCTTAAATACTATGTGCAAATTCTTAGTATCAATACAATCAACTCCTACTACTACCTATCAATGCAGTTGGATCGTAGGAATATAAATCGATAAAGGCGGGTTGCACTCACATGTTTCCTTGTGATGGTTCGAACATCATTGACGTATTCGATCTTTCCCTCGTGCTTGATCATCCCCACAGCGATGGAGTCCTCACAAATCTCTGAAGCCAGGTAGCGCTCGAGCTTGAAACCCAGGTCTTTAAGCACCAGGTATCCTACGATAATGTCAGAGTGGTTAAAGCCAAGTTACCCATCAATAGAATTTTATGCAACGTGAACTAATTACTGTTTTCCCATTAAATGTCAATCAACTCTGACTGAGGGAGCCTCAAGTATGTAAAGACCGAACATCACAAACACTGCAGGAGTTTGTCTTAAAAACAAAACTAGGGTTTAGATGACAAAGCATAACATGATGAACCAACCTGTTGCAATGCCATCAAAGAGTGAGAGCACCTTGATTGGTCTGCGCTGATCAGCAGGGATGGAGGGATAAACTCTGTGAGGCTCCTGTCATAAAAACACAAAAGTGACAACTTTCAGCATTAATTCACCACTTAGTTATTTAACAGCTGATGCAAGAGGAAAATATGTGTTATTTGCTGGTCCAACAGTAAACATTTGTTTTGTTGCTCATTAAGTGAGTTTAGAGTTGAAGACGAGTCATTTTCACATGAAGCCATGTGCAATGGCTATTAAAAGAATCCATTGTCCAAACAAAGCCATTGAGTTTTCTTCTGATTTATTAATACAAACGACCAAGCAAACAAAGAACAAGGGGACTGTGTCTTCTGCTGCCTCTCCTGCTCTGGTAAAAAGAAAAAACTGGTCTTCCTACCTAAATAATGTTATGTGCCCATAGATCTGACTATACTAAATACTAATAATGAATAATAATATTAATAAGTAACTAACATTATGTTGATGATAACTGTCCCCTATCAGCTCATTCACCCAGGTTTCCCATCTTTTACACATCTCTACTCATAGCAGCAGATCCATTTTCAGCGATCCAATTATTCTTATTGTTCTATGATGCCAGAGGCTGTTCTCCTTAGAGACGTGCCGCAGACATGGGTATGGCCTGGCACAAGATTTACACCATCTCCCCCTGATTTTCAATTAAACTGCATCACAAAGCACAGCCTCAAAATGACCATCGAGCTGAACTGAGAATCTTAAGGAACACTGAATCAGCTTAAAGATAACTGCAATACTGACTGCAGATGTATTTAATTAACAGAAAACTTGAGTGTGTGTCCATGCCGGAACTATTTCAGTTGAAAGATGCAGGAATTATTTTTTTATAAATGTAAATACACTGATATACACTATACTTGAAGATATACCCGGAACTGTCCAACATGAAATAGAAATGTGCCCTAGGAGGAGGAGTGTGATACGTACAAACGCCATGGCGCTGTTGTTGGCAAAGAAGTCTTGAACCTTTACGCTCCAGTCGGGTCTGAGTTTGAGGTTTCCCTCACACTGTGACGGCTGGCACATGTAGCAGTTCCAGGGATCAACATCTTTCAGCTTGTCAAAGGTTCCTGAGCTCACCAGGATGTCCAGACAGTCCTTACAGAAACATCTGGGAGAGACAGGCAACACCATGAGTGAGAATCAAACTGGCAATTTGGATGATTCATCCATGTGAAGGTCGGATTGTAGCTGATTTCTGTCAGAAATTGGAGAATAGCTCATTAAATCTGACCACACAGATATGATACGCATATTTTTAGTCTCCCATTAGTCCACTATGAATAAATGTCTATGAAAATGCTTAAAAATCAAATCAAATACCCAAGAACGAGAACCATCACAACCTTACATTTTCATTCACTGAAAGAAATTCAGTGATAATTGTCAGTAAATCCTTTGCAAACAAAAACTGCTAATAGCCAATTCAGCATACTTAATGATGCCAAAACATATTCTTTATCAAAATTAAAAAAAAAAAAAAAAAAAATCCCAAATAAACTGGCCGATGAAAGGTACCACCTGAGCAGTGTTTACCTGCAGCAGCTGGCGTTGCCACACAAAATGACCTCTAAGCCGGCACAGCACACGGTGCAATACGACTGGTAGCCATCTTCATCGTAGCGATACAGTGTCTCTGTGAAGTTCTCCTGCAAACAGCGACAATGTCGTTTTGCGGCATTTGCGGTGTTAATGGCAGCTATGTTTCAGATGGAGGTTAGACATTTACAAACTGGGCTGGAATGGAGTAAAGCAAACCAAACTGACGTAGACAAAAATAGAGATGTGTTGTTAGATTACCTTGCACTTTAGACAAAGACCACCTTCAAACAGTGGGTGCTGCACTTCAATCTCAGTTGATCCACAAGACAAACAAAAATCTGGAATTACAAACCATTACCTTAGAGGGCTCCAGAGATTTACATTTATATTTGAATCACAAACATATTCCCTATTCTAACACAAAACTTACCTTCAATTGTTCTGCCTTTCTCTTTGACTTTTTCTATTATTGCTTCTGTAAAATGAAACATTAAAACAAATCACACATAAAAAAATAACAATGATAATAACATGCAAGCTCCTCTGAACGTAGAAGGTTCCCCAAATGTTCAATTTCATGATTATTTTTATCTTATATTTGTTTGTGGACAAATGTGGACAAAAGTAATACATACCTCTGCTATAGGTGATGGCAGATGCATTTGCCTTATTTTTAAAAACATATTTTCTTTTTGGTGGAGGCTGGTAGTCGGACTGGGAAGAGTCGGAAGTTTCAAAATGTGCAGCAGAATCTTGAAGATCAGAAAAAGATAGAATCAAGAGACATTTCATGAAAAAACAAACAAACATTTATTTTATGCTTATTTATCAGAATCAAAACCACTGCCTTGGGATACAGGGAAGTCACAATTGTCCCTAACCCTAACCCTAGGAACAGTATTGTGGTTATTGTAAATTATGTGATATACTGTGTCTGGCTATAGTTTCACACGGTGATATACACTAATATATGTAAAAATGACGCAGCTAACTGTGGAACAGTTTTCAAACTTTTCAACAGGTCATTATAGGGTCATGAAACTAGTAATGAAAAAAACCGACGTATCATATTCTATATTTATTTATAAATCTACCCTCCCTGATTAATTCAAGTTTATATTTTGTAAATAAACCATTTTTAATGGATTTATTGATGTGCATATACCAGGAGGTGTGAATCCTTCAGGTCCTGTAGGCAAAAATCCTTCAAAAGCCCAGTCCAGCATCAATTTCAGCTCTTTTTCTTTATTTCCTTCTGCCTCAGCAAAAGACTTCCCACACCGCTCACCTGCCAACTGCACAGTGCAGGTGTTAGTGAAACATTCCCCTTAACTGATGCTGATCAATCCGCTTCAAGCCATTACATATTAAACATTTTTCATTTCACCCCTAAAACAACCTTCTTATTTAAAGTCATAACACAGTCAAATAAATATTAGACTTTCCACTTTATTTATTTGAAGTTTAATAAAGCTGCAATTATCTTTGGCACCGCACAAAACATAAAAACGGTGATATAGGATTTAATAAATATGTTGTTTTTGAATATATGAAGAGATTGAAACAAATGAAAATGAAGAATGATACTGAAGAAGATATTTTAAAGGTTAAAATACCCCCGGTATATCACAATAACAGTCAACTAAGCAATGTTCTCACTGAACCATAGAAATACGATAGGAGATTCTCAGATGGACACACTAATGGAGAAAATTATAGAAATAATCACACTGATTTATGAAGTGTGTGTTAATAAGAATGGGCTTCATTCTCTCTGATCTGAGTTGATCAAATCTTTGCTTGAAGAAGCACCTCACATCATTACAGAATCAATGTCAAGATGGTCATTTGTTGTCAAGTTGGTGAACAAGAAGAGAAATTGCACAGATGCAGGAACAGGATGAGGCATAAGATGTTTTGATTTTGTGACAGTTTTGTTCTCCTACCTCAATTATTTGGTAGATGGCTTCCTTGTAGACGGGCAAGCTGGCAAAGGAATTCTTGCAGAAGCACTTATTGAAGGCACCAAATGTCAGTAGACCATCAGTGTAGATCTGCAATAGAGAGGAAGGAGGATGTAAAAAAAAAAAAATACAATGCAACACGAAATGTTTCTATACCTCAATGAAAATGTATTCCAAACCTCTGAGAACATCCCGTCTCCGAACCACTCCACCCTTCTCATGCCTGGAGGAGCTGACTTGGTTTTCCAAGGCATCACCATCCCAGGCCACCAGGAAAACCCCTTCACTTTTCCCCACACCAGCTCTCCTGTCAGAAATCCTTTCCCATCCTGAAGGTGTCAAAACACAATGAAGGCAGACATTCAAAACTACATTTTCGCCTTGAAGCAGATAAAAAATCAAATTCCTGTTACTGTAACAAAATACCTGGTAGACGTGTTTCCGCCGTCCTCTCGGTGTGGATTTACTGGATGGTGATGACTCTTCGGACTGAAAGTCAACCAGATTTTGAACAGAATGAAGGTAAAAAGTGTCCTTGATAGTAAGATTTTTCTTTTCTAAATTTACCACCAATCACTTACATCAGCAATCAACATTGTGCTTGATATTTAATTTCAGATGACATGGAAGGAATTTATTAAAAACAAAGCAAGGCCTCATCATTGAGAAGAAATTAACATTCTCTTTGTTCAAAATGGCAAAATGGAACAAAAATAAAATGTCTTTTCCATTATGTGTATAAACTAATTGTTTAAATTGAATTTAAACTTTGGAGCCAGCATAATGTTGAGCACTGTTATACAATTTTTTACTTTATTTCTCATCTGACTGGTGAACAAAGCAAATGATTAATCTGAAATGAAGGTGTGTTAGAGGAAGGACTGGATTTTGATTTCTGGTTGTCTTTCATTTTTTGATTGATTGAGGTCAGAGTCTAAAGAACAATCCCCATAGACAGTGTTTTTAAAGCATCTTAGACGTCATCGCTCAGTGGTCTCACAACAGATAAGCTTCCAAGTTTAACTAAAGAGTGCCTGCATAGCAGCTCTGATATAAAGACTGGTATAATGCTCACACCAAACCTGGTTGTAACCATGCAATCAGATACCTATTGTTGTCATTGTGCAGGATGCTCACATTGTGTCATTGTGCTAGGGTAAAGCATTAAATACTTGTTTTTCTATATCTAATGGTATTTCAGAGGGCATTAGAGAGGCCTGTTTAATTACTGGGGTATTCTGGTAGTATACTTGAGTATACCTACCACCTCATCTTGGGACTCCAGACCCTTTTTGCTGTCCTTATCAAGATCTACTGGTTTGGACCAGGTGCTAGCACCAGCCTGAAACACTGTACGGGCCAGTGGCTTCTGACGCAAGCTGCTCTCCCAGCCATAACATCCCCTACTGGTCCCCTGAGAGACAGCACACTCTCATTACACTCATATATCATGTAGATGCAAATGTTATTAAACACACTCTCATACCTCCATATAAGCAAACTGCACCTCATCATACCAGGGGTGCAAAGAATAAGAAGCAAAGAAGAAAGGACTGTTAGTATGTGGGATGGGTGAAGAGTGGAGGATTCACTTTACAAAAGCAGCAACTTAGTTTTAAATGAATTCAGCAAAAATACTATTTGCTGTGTTGTTCTGGTTTCAGCTGTCAAGTCTAACTGACATCACGTGTAGTCAAAATTTATGATCGACTATGTAAACCTTTTTAAACCAAGTTGCTTCTCTTCAGTGAAAATGAAGACGATTGAGCAGCAAAAGCAGGAGAGAGGATAAATCTTACCTCTCTTAGAAAGGCACCGTTCTCTCCAGGTACATCGTCATATCCATTATTTAACTCTTAAAGGAAACAGAACATATCGCAACACAGTATGTTTTAGTGTTGATATCAGAGAGGTGGGAACTGTGTTATTACATGTTAATGATAATAAGATTACTTACTTTTTAGCCTGGTAAGGCGGACTTCGCATGGCTTAAATGTCAAATTAAGGCCATTGAGTTCTAGATAATTGAAAATAACAAATTATCACATGCAGTGAGTTCCCATTTACTTCTTCTTCACCTCATTTATATGTATGTAGAGTACCTAATGAATCAGTGATAATTTCATGAAAGCTGGTTTATTTATCAGATTATTAATTAAAATTAGAGATGCACATTTAACTTGATTTATTTACTTGATTGACTGTCTGTCGATTTACCTTTAGTGCGAAATGTGTAGTCATTGTTGCTGGTGCTGTCAGAGAGAGCGCTGTCAGACGTGGTGTCACATTCACTTTCTGTTAAGGCTTCACCCTCAGAGAACAGTGCAGTACCCCCATTCTCTAAGGCCTGAGACAGGACATACAGCAAGTGTGCAAAATACATTAAAAATGCATAAAATAAACTCAAACACCAAAAAAAGATGCAGATTTAGCTCCCGCGTTTACATGCCTGAGAAAAAATTTGCTGAGCATCAAGCGGCGGACATGGGAGAGAGAGCAGGGTCAAAACAAGCTTTCTGAAGACTGTCGGCTTGGTGTCCTTCAGTATGCTGGCCCAGTGTTTTTCTAGAGAAACTTCTGCTGAGTGGTCCTTCTCTCCGTCTTCACCTTTTCCCTCCTCAGACAGCTGATACTTAAGGAATTCACTTGTGAGCTGGTTGACCTCCTCTGGGGAGCTGCAGATTCCCAGCTTGGTTCCAAGTTCCACTACTGCTTTCCCTGTCACTGTCAGCCTGCTCTCGGGATTCAGCAGCTGAGCTACGCTCTTTAGCAACACATTGCTTAGAGGCAACTCCTCTGAAATGCAACCTGTGAGTGCAATGTAGAAAGACAGCACCTCCTCTTTTAACACTGACAAAGCCTCTGGTGTCACAGACTCATTCAGGAAGTCTTCCACAGTTTTCCCACCCAGACTGAGTTGAGGGCTTGACAGGTGAAAGTTCTTGTTCTTAAGGATTTGGGCATCGTGTTCCTCGAGGAAGCGAACAACAGCCTGAGGATGAAGGAAGTATGAGGTGTAGGTGCACAGCAGGTTACTGGCTTCTTCTAAGATGAGCAGCAAATCCGCCCGGGGTACTCCCTCCTGTATTTGCAGATTCCTTTGGAAACTGTGCAGTGGCTTTAAGGCCTGCTCCAGGAACATAAATGTTGCCCTGACTTTAGGATCCTGCAGCTGGGAGCAGATTAACTTGGCTTTGTCATCATCCTTGTCACAAGAGATGAAGTACAACACAAGATCTCTCCATACTTCCAAGATTTTTCTGACTAATTGGCAAAAGTTAAGGCAGCTGGTGTTGACAGAAAATCCTGGACTGTCTGTAGTTATGTCTGAGCCAAAAAGTGCCTTGAGGTTTTTATTCTTCGTAGAAAAGGAGGAGTGGTAGGCATGGATGTCTGCCATCAGCTCTTGAACCTGATTGGAGAGTTGCTTAACCCCGGCATGGCAAGCAGCATCAGCAATGGTATAGAGCCCGCCAAAGACTATTATGTTCGGGTTGAGTTCCCTGAGTTGCGAGCAAATCTGCTCTGAGGCCACACCATGACCATTTAAATAAACAGCGACGAGGTTATCTGTGGGTAACCCAAATTTCTTCAAGGTCTCCCCCACTGCTGCAGCTGTTTGATCTCCTGCACCATCCACTGACTGAAGAGCATCCAGAAACCGGATGCTGTGCCTGCAGGCTTTGACATCAAAAAAGCCAACAAGGACCACAGAGAGGGTCTCATCCTCTCCCACTGTTACACTGCCATAAATGTATACACAGTAAGGAGTGTGCTGGCAAACAGATGTAATATCTTTGGGGTACTGCAGCCCCAGCTTGCAACGTGGAAAATTTCTAGGCACCTGTTCACCTTTGGCAGAGCCATTGTAACAGTGTTTGCGAATAAATTGGATGGCTGCATCACTACAGGGAAGCTGTTGAGCGCGCCGACTTTGTATGGCAGCTCTCCTGGAAATCAGAACCCGTTTCTTGTGTTTTTTGGTTTCCACGTGTCGCCTAAGTTCAAAGAGGCCTTTATGATATGTAATCAGGTTTCTGGCACATGTTCGGCAATAGCTATACTGCTCTCCAAGAGTACTGCGCTCAGCCCAACAAAAGATATCCTTCCACTTTTCATTGTAAGGGAATTTTTTATTTGCTTCAGTGCCATTCTCTTCCGTGTCTGATTTAGATTTAGAGCAACCTGAAAAAGTAAGAGATAAAATAATTACTACACATGCACGGTAAATCTCGTGATAACAAAACTGACTTATTTTAGTATCACATTGGAAAAATATGAATTTGCATTTACTTGATCGAGAGGAAAACACAATAGGGTTGATATTGCGGTTGTCCCGTGCTTTCACAGGGTCGTATTCTTTACTTTTCACATTTGCTGTGTAGAAAGCTTTGAGCCACTTCAGGGTGTCAAAGTTGGTTTTAAAATCCCCCTTTATGAGCTCCTCAACGGGAAGGGTCTAAATCAAGACGAAGAAGACAAGATTTAGAAATAAATATAACTTCCACCTTCAACAACAAGGATACACAACTATGACATGACCTTTGATTCCAAAAAGGGATATTCATCATTTGAAAAAAAAAAAAAAAAACACATCAAACACACATCTAGACTTGAATACTTATCATTATCCTTTCATAGTAAAGAGGACATCTGAGGTCAGCGATACAGTAAAAGACTCTTTGTATTCAGCTGATTGCCAAACAAATTAGCTCAGGCTTCACGAAGCCACTGCTTCAGGGCTCAACATTTGCATTGTCATAAATCAATGTTACAATGCAGTGGCTAATGGGGCTCTAACTAAAAAATAAATCTAATATTATGATTATGCACAATATAATACACATTACATGCTTGTACTACTCATAATGAATAAGTTGGGAATTATCTTCTTAAAAAAAAAGAATAAAACAAAAAGAAAAGCTGTAATGCTATTCTACCAAAGAAAAAGTGCATACCCTTGTAATACCGCTTTTGCTGAAGGCTTCGTGGAGGAGACTGAAGTTGTGCTTATAGTCATCCTCACCTTGTGCATCAAACTTCACCTTGGTCATATCAACAGAGCCAGGAATAACCCAGTCCATGATCTGACAGTGACACGCACCTGTAGGATCATAAACATATTGAAACAATTCAGTAACTCTGAAAGTGGAAGGAAACTCTTTTGTTGCTTTTCAATAGCGATGGGGATTTTGTTCTGAGCTGGAATGGGACAGCTCCTCATCTAGCAGGTCACTGTGGCTGTTTCTGTGTGTCCTGCTATTAAATACAGCTTTTGTATGACTGTAAACAGTAAAATAAATGTAATATCTGAAAGTATGAACAGGCACACAAAAGTGAAACAAGACTCCAAACCAAAAAGATTAGGTCACAAGTTACAATAATTCTCAAAGCTGAGACACTTTTTAATTCTGTACTTTCTCTTTTGTCTCCAACCATTTATGTGTTGAGGCAACCTTTGTCGTACAAGACATGCCTTGGTTTGAGGGGGGACATAAATACAGTTAACAACAACATAGACCAGTTAGATTATACACAACTCTATGAAAAAAGTGGAAACCTGGAAATATATAGCTTGTAGTGCCTTAAGCCTGCTCATACTGATGAATTACCTGAACCCATCTCCCGCACATCTTTGAAGTCTGTCGTCAGCAGACTGTTGATCCAGGTCACCAAAGTGAAGCGACTGCTTTTATCACAATATGAGTCTGGAGTCACAACTGCTGTAGTTGCCATCTTGCAGCTCTCTAAGAAAGAAAACATGCATTTTTCTTTCAAATTCAGTGTGTTATTAAATGAATTCTTAGCTAATCCAACACACATAGTTATCATGTCTTCAGGCCTGTATATTTTCAATTCCATCATTTCCATCTATACAAACATGCAACCACAATATTTTTTTACATTGTAACTGGTGGTTGTGAATGTAGATGGGGTCATCCATTATTTGCAGCACTGGCCTTTTAGGGTCCTTGGGCAAGACACTGCAACCCAAATTTATGCTATTTTGGGGCAGCACATTCAAGTGTGAATGGATGAGCGGAAAATGCGGTTTTACTGTGAACCCAACCCTAATACTTCATGTTAGTCCATAATGGACACTCCCAGACAATTATACCATGCAAACCATTGTAGATTGCAGAACAAAGTGACAGGGATGTTTCCTTTTATGAATTTTGAGGATTTGTGTGAGTGTCTGTATTACACTTTTGTTTATTCAGGGCTGGCAAATAACTAAATACCCTGTGCATACATTTAATGATGAAAGAAAGTGAAATGACCCGATTTACTTTTTTTTAACTATACTGCTCATGCAATACTGACATGTAGCACATGCCATGATCTCCGGCTTAGTTTTTCTGTTATGTATCTATAGATCGCTCCAAAACGTATCTTTTCAAAAGCATAGCTGTCAATGTTAGCTGTTATCTGTCAAAGCCAGTGTCTACCCCTATCCCACCACTGACTTCTGGGAGTGGGGGTGGTGGATGAGACTAGGCCAGGGTTGTTAATCCCCAATTGTCTTACTGACTGTAAAGGATAAAAGATGGGGGAGTTCCTGTCAAATTCATCTTCACGTCTGCATCTGCATCTGTTGTTCGTGGTATGTTTTTTTAAGTCATCTGTACATTAAGACAAGAGACTTGAGCCACGCCGCTGCTGCCATGTCTCCTCCCCCTTCTCCTCAACATATAGATGAAATCTCGCTTTGTCTATATTTTACCGCGAACGTTCCCACTGCCCAACTTTCACTGACAACGAAACTCAAAGCTTTTTACACAAGACCCTGTTGCTTTTACTCACGGTAAAACAAAAACAAGACAACACGAGTGCAGCTGCACGGTGACTTACTTTGCCTCCAACGTTTGTGACTACATGGCTGAGAGCAGCAGCTACGGTCTGGTTTCATATGTGGGACGGTTTCTTCATCTTTTACGCGGGAACAAATGGCCAAAAGCAGACAGTCGTTCGAGAAAATGTAATAACAGCTAACTATCCGCCTATATGCGCTTTATTACAGCAACCATCAAACGAAACTGCTGTCAAATGCACTGTTGCAACAGCACAGATAGGAAGCCAGAAGCTCCCGGCTCACGATCCCATCCACTGATTATGGCCGTGTGTTTGTGTGAGCCGGTCTTTGTGCCGTGTGGCTGCAGAAGGTTGGATATACAACAAACCGGGACAATGAAAACTGTAACTGCGCGTTATCATGCGGAAAGTACCTTTAGAGGAGAAAGTCCCAACAGAGCACGTAGGTGTCTGGTTTTGGTCAAAGATACGTGATGAGTAACTTACCTTCCGTTCCCCTACAAGCAGAAATGAACCTCGTGACTCCCAAGTCTCACCAGAAAGCACATTTCACGACTGGCAGCCTGGTTCCTGTGACCCCCCCCCACCCCACCATATCACGGCTATGATCCATTGGACGACCGGCACAGGAGGCCGTCCCGTTGTGGGACAGCCCTTAACTCGCCTCATCATATAACCACACGTATTTAAGGGAGAAAAATAAAAATAAACATCTCAACCAGGTGCCAGCTATGAGGTTGTAGCATTAGCTTAATACAGAATCTGCACCTTCTTTCGGTTAGCGAAAAAAAAAAAAAAAAAAAAACGGCTGCTACGTGACTAAAGAAATTACTCAACCTTTTTCGGTTTCTTTGTGGAAGCGAACCACTGTGTAGTTTGGTTCAGTTACGACGCCACTTTATAATAATTAGTATAAAAATAAAAGCTAATAATGCTAAAACAACTGTCTGATTTCAGTTGGTCGCCAATATGGCTGCGACTTCTAACGGTTATATCACTTAGCTTAGCCTAGCATGGACTCACCACCAACTTTCAGTCATAATGTCGCCAACTCACTTTAGTCGAAACTTAAATTCCTTGTTGCTACAGGCTGTGCTGGCTAACATCGTTGTGAAGATCACATATCTTTATAAAATAAAATACCGAGAGTAGATACATCGACTACATTATAATGTTAGGTCGCCATTTTCAGCCGGCCGACAAGTATGGCCGTTTACAATAGTGTCATCTTTAAATCGCCCTGGTCGAGAGGTCGTTTCTTTCTGAAAAGGAAAAATATGAGTTATTTCCACCGGGAAATGCCGAAACCTGCTTCTATAATACAACCTATAATCAAGGTAATTGAAAATTGGACAGAAATGTAACAATATGGCCCTTATTAAGGTGTTTATGGGCAAACAAATATGTTATAAGCCATCAGTTTCGGTTTGTTTTGCTAACATTATTGTATATAAGCTGGTCACTGTAACGCTGAAATTCAACTGCCAGCTTTCTTAAATGTGTAATAATGGTGATTCTGTTGGTTTTAAGACCTGTTTCCTCCAGTCTGTGTACATTGTGCTGTAGCCATGTAATGGCGGCTCAACCGGCCGATAGACGGAGGAGTGTCCTCGAGAAAAACAACTCACTGGTGAAAGTAACATGGTGCCGGCGATGAACACTTACAGCCCTTTGAAACTAGATTGAATAAAAACACAGAGACGGTTTAGTGAAATCGCCTTCAAACTAATGGCAGGGAAAATGGCTGTCTTGCAATAAAAGCGTAAGTTTTTCTTATCACCTATTTTGACCTTGTCATGAATCTGTTGTAGGTTATAATTTTGTGTAAATCCCAGTAAACATGACCTTGTAATAACAAATACAATGGTATCTATATGGTGTATGACGGACATCTGGATAAAACAGTGATGCCTATTTTTCTCTAAGGCAAAAACAATATAAAGCAGGTCACTGTTTATTGACCCAGGATAACCTATGAATTGCATTGTAAGTCCTGCAGTTCAAGACAGTATCATAGCTACTGGAAGGTGTTGCTTTGACTATTGATGGTTATCCATGTTTTATTATGGTTGTGTGGGTTAATCACCACCAGCAAATGTTTAAAATCCATAACATCTTTCCATGATAAAAAATGTGCATAACATATAATCTTGCAGTGAAACAGGATATACATACTACTTGGAAAATAATACCTATGCCTTCCTGTATTTTGTTCATGCATGCTTGCCTCAGTATGTATTGTAGAGTTTTAAGTTGCCCTCACTCTCTCAGCACTCACTAACTTATGGAGAAAATGCACTCTGCCAATAGGTGCATATCAAATCTAAAACATGTTTTACAAACCAGTTTTATTCAATTCAAATGTAAAACACTCCACAACATATAGGGTTGCATCACCATACCTCTAAAATTATGTTGCCCCCCACTTGACACCCTCTGTTGTTCATTGGTTGGAATAGTGATGTGTTGCTTGAACCAATCCACTTTGTGGATTTACAGAGCCAGGGATATATAGCATGAGGAGATATTCACTGAAATCAACAAAAAGTGCTTCACATCCACCCTCTGAGGACAAAATTGACATTAGATGGACTTTTGCGTACTAAAGCAAAAATGCTGTGGGTCCAGGACTTCTTCCTTTATGACCAAATTTAGTCTTGGAAGAAAAGTGTTGGTTAGAAACAGGAACACAAACACTAGCTACTATTGGCTCCAGTGGGGATATGACATTCACACCACAGTATTTACGAACTGATACTGCGGAGTACAACAATTGATGTGAAAATGCTGTTAAAATGTGATATATTGCTTTAATACAGAAAATCATAAATTGTCCCTGAATGTATTTTTATGAGGTCATTTAGAAAATAACTTCATGCATCTGCAGTGAGTGTAGTGTAGAGCCATACCAGTGGTCGCCTGCAGCAGGGTCACAGGGGCCAGGGAAGACGTCTTTTGTCTGACCTGCTCTCCACCAGCCCATCCTCCTAGAGGACAGGCTCCTCAAAGTGGAGTGAAAGAAAGCAAGCCATTGGATGTCCACTTATTCTTCATGTGACTGATATCTAGTAATTGTTTAGTGGTGGAGAATATATGAATATGTGTTTGGGTTCTAATAATAAGTTAAAACATTTAAAGACATTGATATTTTTGACTTCTTTCTATAGTTTGTTGGGTTAAGAGGCCAGACAAGGGAATTCAGGAGTCTGAATTGTAACCATGCTTACAAAAGGAGAAAACCCACCATGAATTCCACTGGTCAAAAGCTTGAATAGTCTAATAAAAGTCTAATATATGTCCAGAAAGAATTTGTCCAAGTGGAAAAATGCAAATAGTGTATACATTTGCTAGCCTTCTGTATTTTCTATGGAGCATATAGTCACTTAATCTTATCATGGTTAGCAACTCATCTCAGCAGTTTTTGACATTTCTGTGCATGATCTTTTCTGGGAACATATAACCACCAACTCAATACATTAGAGTGCTTTCATTTTAGTTATGAGTCAACCGCTAGTTGATTTTGGCCTTGTAAGTTTTCACTGTTTCATCTGAAGCCAGATGAAAATGAGATAAAAAAAAAAAAAAACAACACAGCTGCATTAATCATGTAAAAAGTGTATCAGAGAAAATTTTCACCATTTTCCCACAAGTTTGTTGCGTGAGAATAAAGACTAATATGTGGCATGAAAACAAGGCAGAGAGGAGTGAAAAGCAGAAGAAAGCAAGGACACATCTTTGTGACATGTAAAAACAGTCAATGTTCATTGATTCTTTTCTTCAACTGAGTGCATCTCTGATGCTGTAGAGATTTTCTCAATTCCAACATTTACATTTAAAGAATAAAGCTGCTGATATTATTATTATTGTGTGACTGCAATCAACAATCATATTTTACTAAAAGGTAAGATCATACCTGATATACAGTACATTAACTTATTTCTCTGCACCATAGAGCTTCAATGTTGTACAAGGACTACAAAAAACACATTGACCATTATACTAGGTGACATGCAATTACTTTTACTAACATGAACACAGGAAATGTGTATTTTATTTAATCTAGTATACTTTTGACTCCTGCTGTAAACACTCAGTGGAGAACCAGTTGTCCATGAGGACATGGTCAGTGACAAAAGCACTGTATGGACGAACATAGGTCCCTTATTCGTTCCGGTGCAGCCACAACATGGTGCCAACTCAGATCTCTGTGCCAAAAAAAAACCTGCACCAGACCAACTTCTGCCACAATGCAATGTAAGATCATCCAGTAAGATTAGCTATGTTCTGTTGTTTTGAGTTCTGTGTTTTTGTCTACCTCACAGACATTGCGATGAAAGATAAAACAGAAGGAAGATCCTTCCTCATGATATAAACCACCCTGCAGTGAATCACTATCTGATAAGCTTCTAAACTCATGGATCTGTAGCTCAAACTGCCCTGAATGGATTCTGATTTATCATCTTGTTGCCATCTGAAATGTCATGCCATCACCAGTGCAGCCCTTTGCATAAAAAAAAAAAAAAATGCATTAAATGTAATACAACAGGAAGGGAAAAAAAAAAGAAAGCAGGTTAAGCAACTTTAGCAGTAACACTGAAGATTTGTTCTTTGAAAACAATAATTTAGTGTCCCCTATTTCCTACTGTAAGAAAAAATCCTCAGTCGCAGTCATTACAACAATAATCATATCAACATATGGTGAGGATGAGAGGCAAATGAACAATTACATTAATTAATTAATTAATTAATTAATTAAAAATTTTAAATTAATTACTTATAGTAATAGTTATCTAAAACCGCTTTGGAGATCCATGTGGTGTGGACTGAAAAGTAGAGTCCAACAAGTGGTCTAAGAACAGGGAGGGGAAGGCTGAAAAGGAGAAAAAAAACTCAGAGACAAAGGTTAGCGGGAGTATTTAGAGGATAAGGCTTAGAGGACAGATCCTGACAGGTGCAATCAAATGTATCAGCCATGGCAAAGTGGATGTCACTGCAGCTGTGGGAGGCCACAATAAGCATGTCACAGTCAATCAGGAAGCTGGAGTAAAAGCTGTAGGGTCTTTTGGAAGTGTTTGTCTGCTCATTAGTGCTGTAGAGGCCGAGTAGTAGTGGCATGATCAGGGCCACAAACACACCAACAAGCAGGCAACTTGTTGGTGGAAAAAGGTCTTAAAACCCACTATACAGCTGCTAAAGGTATTCCCCTCTGGAGTTGGTAGAGACCAAAAACAGAGCTAAAAGTAGAGAGAATATTGGATTTACATGAATCAGGGGAACAGACACATGACTCTGCATGAATGATAACGTTGCCCTATAACTACTGAAACTGTAAATAAGCAACTGTTTGCTGGCTCTGACATATATGGTGCTTGTGAAAGGGAGTGGTTGATTCAGGACATTAGCTTTTTGTGAATGGATCAATCAGGTAATTGGTCATGTTTAGGTTTTGCTGATGATAGTAGTTGGCTTTCTGACAACTTGTACTTGTTTATCTCTTGACTAGCATAATTCAAAGCCACTTAACTTCATGCTTGCCAGTTCAATAAACAGATGCTGTGTCAAAGATAAAGCTTTAGTTATGTGGAGTGGTTAGGTCACCAGGGTCACACACACAATCTGCCTTTGTGTCGAGGTAACAGGCTTCCTCTGGGCCCCACACTGCCTCTCAGACCGCAGAGGAGTGTTCGAGAGTGTTAGCTGACAGACATGCACGTTCTCTAAGGTAGTTGTGTAATAAGAACATGGTTAGAAAAAATAAGCAGGGTTTACTTCATGTGCAGTTGAACCTGCAATAACTGATTTTTCATCCATTTGGGGGCAGCAAAAACAAGTCCTGAACACAACACTGACACATTAGACCACCGTGCTGTGTTCTTCCATCTGATAAGTTCCTAAACTCATCGATCTATACCTCAAGCCAGCTGTATTTTACCATGTCACTGGTAAATGAAATGTCATGGCCCCACCAATGCAGCTCTTTTCATATTCTTAAATGATGTGTTGTTTTGATTCTGAACTGCCACTAAATCAATAGCTGAAAATCGTACGCAACAAATGCACTATTTGTTGCTGTTGTAGTTAGTTTGCTAAAAGCTACATTATCCTGCCATTTCAGGAAATTGTTTTACATTTATTAAAATTAAAACTGTATTTTTGTTACCAGTTTGTAAAACGAGCCACAAACACAACAATAACAACCTGTTAGCAAACAGTTGCTTATTTACACATTCAGTAGTTATAGGGCAAAGTTATCATTCATTCAGAGTCATGTGTCTGTTCCCCTGATTCATGTAAATCCAATATTCTCTCTACTTTTAGCTCTGTTTTTGGTCTCTACCAACTCCAGAGGGGAATACCTTTAGCAGCTGTATAGTGGGTTTTAAGACCTTTTTCCACCAACAAGCTGCCTGCTCTGATGCTATGAGTGGTCACAGTTAATGGAAATAGAAAAGCTGTAGCTAAAGAGAGCTGAATTCACCTTAAAGCTCTAAAGCCAAGGGGAGCCACAGATTCAGGTAATAATTCTCTATAGGCTCATCACTCGAACAAATACTTTTACATTTGATATTTTAGACACATTTTGCTGATATTTCTGTGGTTTTACTGAAGTAGGACTTGAGTGCAGCACTTCTCCTATTTATTTTTATATTGTTGTACTGGTATTTTGCTAAAGGCTCTGACTACTTCTTCCGCCTCTGGCCACATACAACATTTGCAATTTATCAGAGGGCCCACGAGGAAGCGCTACCTCCTGGGTGTTGTTAACAGTTTCCTCTTTGTAACAAAGCTGAGGCCAACCATCAAACGCACAATGCACACTAGCCACACAAAAACATTTCACAGGCCAATACTTAAATATGACTCTGAGTTACCTATGCCATAGCATTTTCATTTTTCTGCTGCTTCATGCTTCCACTTTACCGCAATTGTACTCTACTCTACTCTACTGTACTGTACTACTATTATGTGATTACTTAGTAGATTCAGATCAATAATAAAAAAATATAATCATCAAATAAACCATGATATTATTACATCTTAAGATAAGATAAGATAAGATAAGAAGAGATTGTTTCTTATGGGGAAACAACACAGACTATGTTAAGCATTTAAAATCTGCCCTGACTTTACCAGTTGCAACATTATGGTGATGTCCACAAAAATATTTATAACCCAATGGGAAAAAAAATGTAAATTACTTTAAGTATATTAAATCATATTCCTGTACTTTATTACTCAACTAATTAATTAGTTTTACTGATCAAGTTAATTTTATGCAAAATAGCCAAACATTTCAAGGTTCTGGCTTCAAAAAAGCAAGGATTTTCTGATTTTTCTTTGTACATTATACAATTTAAAACTCAAAGGTTTGGACCATTGGTCAGACAAGGCAAGAAATCTGAAGGTGTCATTTTGGGCTTTTATCAACCATTAATTAATTAACCCAGAATGAAAAATGTCATTAATTGCTGTTTTGTGTGAAATAGTTTTTCACTGTTTGATCATAATACTTTTACTTAAGTAAGGAATCAGGATATTTTCTCCAATACACACACACACACACACACACACTCACACACACACGTGCACACGTGCACCAAAGCTCAGTTTAATGGTCGCACTCCAGCTTGTTCCCCCTGTTCTTGCAGTGCGTGCTCATTACACCCCCTCATGGATTTACAAAGAAAATGATGGTGAAAGAAGGGTGGTGGCTGCCTCTCCAGCTCACTAATCCAGTGTCAATCCAGTGCACGTGGGGAGGGCGGGAGTGAGCTCACATTTTGGAGGAGAGGGGTTTGTGGTGGGGCAGATCTGTGTGGCCCTTATCTCCCTGTCATTGTCCCTCCCTGCTCTCTCTGCTTCCCCCTCTCTTCATGATTAACCAGACTCATCGCCCTCTATGGTCCGTCGTTTCCTGTTACTTAGTTACCAGTTGCCATGATTTGCCTGGGCCGCTTGTGTTTCCATGGCGACTGTGCCCATTCTGTCGTCTCCTGGCTGCCTCTTGGCTGCGCTGTCCCGAGGGCCTGTAGCCACCCCGGGCCCTGACCCACAGCTCTCTGCCTCATGGTCCCATAAGGCTGTCAGTGTGTGTTCGTGTCGCACTGCAGACCCTCACCATGCCAGACTGGTAATGCAACTTCTGGCTGGTCCATGTTGTGGCTGACTGAGCAGACAAAGAGAGAGTTTATATAATAGATAGTAAAAATGCATGCTCCCTCTCTCATTTACACAGATACAGCTCATCATACATGAAACTCAACATCACTGTATGAAGAGAACAAATTACTGTGTTGTTTAAAACAGGTCTGAAAAAAAATTTTGCACATGTGCACTAAAAAGTATAAAGTAAATACTTTATAGGTACTATTCAAATGAAAATTATTCTCTATCCATTGTAGGTTTTCAGCTAGGCAAGGCAATTTTATTTGTATAGCCCATTTTTACAAACAGTTTGTCTCAAAGGACTTTACATAGCATCATAACAACATCCTCTGCCCTTAGACCCTCACATCGACTGAGGAAAAACTCAAAACAAAAACCCTTTTAACAGGGAAAAAAAGAGAAACCTCATGGTGAGCAACAGAGGAGGGATCCCTCACCTAGGACGGGCAGACATGCAATAGATGTTGTATACAGACAGCTAATTGTCAGTAATCTAGGTGTATTTTAATAGAAAAAAAAATTTATCAAAAACAAAAGCAAACACAACATTTCGACTATGTTATCATGAGGTAATGTTCAGAATGAGACCAAGAGTTTCCTAATATACTGTAAATCTCATCTAATTCACCCCAGGTGTGACTCCCAGGTTAAGCAAATCAATCTTAAATGAGACATTAGATTATTTACAATATTATATTTACAACACAAAACACAGTGATATCAACTCCATAATCATCTCGGGGGCAAAGTCAAATTCCCAAAAACACAGACCATCTGGATTTGTGTCCTACTACAATGAGGCATTGATTTATTATTTATATTAACGTACCTACAAATTATTAATATTCACACATGCCACAATATAGGTGAAGTGTGAGTTTTTACCAAGTTTGGGACATTTCATTAGGAGTACAGTAACCTGAGAGTGATGTTTATCATTATTAAATCTGCTAATAATTAGCTGGAGACTACATTTTATCAGGGGTGGGTCAAATTATAACTACAACCAAATATAAATGTATTGATACTAGTGGCAGTTGGATCTGTTACCATGAAAGTGGACACATTTGTACTGTGTAAAGTACTTCAAATTGCACTAACCCATTTAATGGTTGATTTAAAAGTACTGATTAATTATAACTGATGAAAATTGAGAACATTTCCCAATTTCATTTTCTAATAAAAGCATATTCTCACTGAGAGCTGTTGTCAATGCCAAAAGCACAAAAATGACAGAAACAATAAAATAATAAATAATAATATAACTAAAATAACTCTATTCTCACTCATTGTATTTAGATGGCATCATGAATCTCAGTGGATGACTACCACAATGTGTTTTTATGTGATTTTGGTATATTTATTTGGTATAATTTGGTTATATCAAATTAAAACTCATATATGTCAGAATATTTCTAATATAAAATCCAAATGTTACAACACAAACAATCCAATGCAGCTAATTGAAACACAATGGTATATTATTGATTGTATCCTCACTCAGGACAGGTCCGGTCCAGGATGGGTGACACAAAGGAGGTGCAGTTTTCAGCTCCACCATCAGGAGGCAGTAGTTATCAAATTGTCAGTCAAACCTTATCACTCTGAAATCAACACCAGGCGAGCAGGGTAAACTTGTCACCATGACTGAGGCTGATTCACCATCACTCCCCCTCAGCGTGTCTGCCTCTCATACGCTTATTCAGTCTAACACTCACTGCTCTATGTCACTGTCTGTATCTCTGTTTACCGTGAGGCCGCCTTCCCCCTCTTAACCGTTGTTTAGGTTGTTGCATCCTCCTCGGGTCAGTCTTGTTAGTTTACACTACAACCAGACAAGAATCATCTTTACAACAAGGTCTGCAAACATCCTCTCTGTTGGCAGTGTAAATACCCCTGAGGAGAAAACCCTGAGTATGATGGGTGAACACTCATGGGTGAGCATCAGTGTTCACTAAATAACAAGGTACATTTGTTACTCATTTCATTTAATGCTGAGATACTTCAGCTCAGGAACATTTCAAGAGCAAACATTTGTACTCTGCCTCATTTAATTGACTGTAGCTTATGTCTCCGCTTCCTTTACAGATTGAGATGTTCCAAAACATATGATGCTTTCTTAAGATATGATGCATAATTGTCTATTAAACTACAAAACAGTCTATGGAGTCGTAAAAATCAGCTTCCCCTTTAACCAGCTGCAACAGTATAATGTTGCTTTAATGCGTAATTGGATATATGAGGTGAATGTGGTAAAAAGCTCACTGAAATGTTCCTGTTCACAAGCTTGTATCTTTGGCTTTTTACCATTTTTCTAATGCAGATATTTATCATTTCTACTCATGATTTAACTGGAAAAAGCTTCATGTCAATCAAAGATGTAGACTATGAGCCAATAACATTGTTTGTGGGAATTATTGATGTTAACTTGTAGAACCAGGGGCACATGAAATAAATTCTTCTTGACACTTTAACTCAGACTTCAGAAACTTCCCCACAGAGGCAGGAATGAACTGATGCAACTGTTCGCTCTGGCTCAGTGGTATGAACCACGACTTGGAAACTGATCTTCATGTCTAAAATCAGTGGAGTGCCCCCTTTAATTAAAGGATCTGAATACTCACACACAACAGATCTGATGCACACTATAACATTTGTGAAGACAGGGAAGTCGCTCCACTCTCCAGTAAATCCAGAGGTTGGTGGGTGTAGGTCAAAGAGGAAGCAGATGGGTGTGAAAACGCTGTCACCAGGCCCATGTTTCCAAGTGAGGAGTTTTATTTTTGAATGTAGGGTATTTCAGTGTGAGACAGCCCTCGCTGTGGCCCTCCAGGACAGAAGAGTTGTCCACCTCATGCTGAAAGGAAAGTGCTCAGTGGGGGATTGTGAGCATAATTACAGCAGTTTTGCCTCATTAGGATTGAGGAGGCGTGACCCTGCCTACAGGTCCGACAGCTGAACTGCATGGATGGCGGTGCTGAGAAATGATCTCTACTCAGACGAAGAGAGGGACTGGTGTGGTCCAGGAGAACGAACTGAGCTTTGTTTCCTGTTAAACCAGTGTGTGTAGTTTTGTACAAAGGTGGAAGATGGATTTAGATCCTTCACTTGAGTAGAGTAGCACTCAGTAAAAGTCCTGCAGAAGAAGTTTCCAGATTAGAGGCCTCATTAGGCAGAAGAATAGCTCCTGTTAGAGTCATGTATATATAACATGTAGGGATTATTATTACTGATTCATTAATGTTTAAACAGCATTTAATGTTCTAGCTCAGTGGTGTCCAAAAAGGGGTTTGGGACCCCTTGGGGAAGTCCCGAAAGAAGTCTGAGGGGTCACCAGATGATTGAAGGGATAAATTAAATAAAATGTATAAAGAAATTTTTTTTCTTTCTATTATCTTATTTGGAGTTTTTGTGAAATACTTGATAATTTGCAACTATTTTAATAAATCAATGATCACTTTAGTCTTTTTTTGAAACACAAATGGCAAATTTCCTGCAGTTTCTTTCTTTTTTTTTTTTTTTAAATGTCAGAATTTTATGCTTTTCCTGGTCTGAAACCTGAATATCTTAAGGTTTTAGATGGACAGGAGATAGAACATAGGGAGTTTGAGCTGTGAGAAATTGCAACAAACAGTTTTCACTAGCAACAAAATGATTAATGGGGAAAATAATTGGCACATTAATCAATAATGAAAATAATTCTCAGTTGCAACCCTGCAAAGTAAAATAAAAACACAATACTGCTTCACAAAGTTAAAATGCAACAACTACTATAAATCCAGTTCAGAGCAAAATAAACAAGGCAGAGTATAATAAGATAATAATAAGACACTGGTAAAATATTAAATCACAATGGAGAAAAACATAACTTTTGTTAAAATCTATTTAATGGTGTTCACATATTGTGGTCAATTCAATTAACTTAATCCATTACTTGTAAATAGACAAGAATGCTCAAAATCAATTTGCAGATATACTCTTTCCCTTCACCCTTCAGATGAATTAGACTGCATTTTATTTAAATGCTTCAGATTTTATGAAAGGTCCATGGCAATTATTAATAATCTAAAAGCATAAAAAGAGCCTACAAACTTTTGTGTGTAGGCTGCCTTGAAATTCCTCACAAATTCCTCAGAAGGTGCAACACTGAAATGAAAAGTAAATGTACTTTCATCACTACTTCTGCCAAGTCATCTGTGTAGGAGAATCTCATTTGCAGCCTGCATACATCTGCAGTTAGTTATAACAACAAACTGGAGACTTATAAAACCAAACCTTTCAAAATAAGAGCAGTGTTGAGATGTTTTCTCCCCTGAGGGATGGACGGGCAGCCCTGGAGCTCATCCTGCATTCAGGCCAGTCCAAAGACACAGCACAAGAGCAAATGATGAAATGAAATGAAATAGCTTGTAAAGGCTTTGGTCATTCACCACACACTCACAACACACAAGCACAAACAAACACATGAGCACTCAGTTTTTCCTTTATCTGTTGACAGAGTGTTTGGTTATTTGTCATTTAGTTGGGAGAGGGGTGGATGGGGGTGGGGGGAGCTTTTGTGTCCAGTATACTGTTGTCTGAGTTAGGATGGCGAGATGAGGACGGGGCATCCCACTCACCCTCTGCACGGCCGGAGACACTGCTGCGCTGCTGTCATGGCAACAGCAGCCACCGCCAGCATGGGCCTACAGTACAATGCACAGGCCAGGAGGAGTCACACACAGGCTGCACACACACACACACACACACACACACACAATCAGAGCACGACACCACACAGGCACAAAACTACACATTGAAGCCAAATACAGATCTAAATACAGTTTGTTGCTTCTTTCTAAAACATCTGTGCACTTCAAAATAAAAACACCTATCTGGGTTGTTCAAGCTGAATTTTATGGCTCAATAGATTTCCCCTTCCTTTGTCCCTACATATGAAAGTGATAGTGCAGAAACAGTCACATTGTTCGTTGCTTCTTTTGGTCATATATTGCAATATTGAGAATTTAAATCACCTTTGAAAAGGGAACTCCCTTTCTAAACACATATAGACTATTTGTCAAATTATCACACACACAAAAGACTTACACCATCTTATCATAATAGCTAGCAACATAAGGATACTAACCTTTGAAGATAATTGTGTGTGGATTTTTTTTTAACTGTTTTAACTGTTCTGTTTGATTTTTATTTATCTATAACCACTGGCCACCTATAGGTGCAAAAAAAAAAAACCTAATTACAAATGAATTGTGTTATCAGTGTTTTTTAGCACTTAACACAGTATCAATTAAATTCTGCCTCCGCCCTCTCTCACCTTCCTCGCCTCCACTTGTAAACCCCAGGCTTTGCTGCAAATCAAGCCAGTCACCAGTGAAATGCAGATATGAGTGTGTGTTTTTATGGGATAGATGGAGCACACAGTGCAAGCGCAAATCCCATTCAAACAGGTGTGAGGAGCGGAGAGAATCCCAGGTGGCGCATGTTGATCGGATATGGGGCCATATAGAAGCTCGTTGTGAGCATCTTTGCGCTTTTTTTTTTAAGGCTTGAGCAACCCGCATCAGAAAATACTGTTGGCTGTTTGAAAGTAGGTCGATAGGAACTGAAAGCGACGTTTGTTTCCACGTTTTTGTCTGTGTTCTTTGTTGTTTAGCTGTGGGTTTGCACTGTGGGCTTTTTTTTTTTTTCATAGCCTACCCTGTAGTGAAGAGGGTTTTACGCACAGGTGGGAGATACCCGCTCAGCATAGGACAGCCCCCCTCTCTGCTCCTCGGCGGATGATGTGAGGAAGTGACATTTTTCACCGCTGCAGTTCGGGACAGCACTGCTCCTCTGCAAACAGGTGTGCTGCTGTCCGGGTCACTTTTGCTGGGAAATCACCGGGAGGTCGCGTCCCAAAACCTGAACCAAGCCTCCAGGACGCGGGACAGCTGGGACCAGAGGAGGAAAATCAGCCCGTTCAAGTCTGTTCTTTATTAGCCTGGGCTGTTTGAACGGGTTCAGACAGAGAGAGAGGGAGAGGGGGAGCGATGGCAACGAAAAAGGCGTGCGTGGATGCGCCCAAAAGGAGCCGGAGTCCGGTCGTGTTGGAGGCGGAGATGTTCAGTGAATTTCAGGACTGGTGTCTCCGGACTTATGGCGACTCCGGTAAAACAAAGACCGTCACCCGGCGAAAATATAACAAAATCATGCAGACACTGTTGCAGAACGACGAGTCGGATGGCGTTTATGTCGACAACAGCCACATCAACGCCAAATTCAAATTTTGGGTGAAGTCAAAAGGATTTCAGGTCGGCACCAACGTTTTGGGAGAGCACAACAAGAAAGGAGCCCCAGGGAAACCCGTCCTATATGTCCCGGTCAAGTCAACGGTAAAGTGTGTGTGTGTGTGTGTGCGCGCGCGTGTGTGTGACAGAGAGGGAACGTGCGCGCACGAGATGTCCCGTTGCCGCCTATAAGTTCTCATTATTTCTGGTTACACACATGCACCTGTCACACGAATAAAACGACAACTTATAGTGTTTTATCGTCCCGGCTCGCCCTCGTCTTTCCTGATAAAGATTCACTTTGTCCACATCCCAACCAGAACAGCCCTACTCTCATCCCTTGCTGCCATAGCAACGCCGGTGCCTCCTGGCAATCGCAATTGTAAAAGGTGGGCTATCATGCATAGCCATCTCGCCAGTGAGGTTGAAGTCCTGTCAGCTGCACGCTGTCGGGTGCAAAGGACGAGATAATTGACTATTGACAACATTTTGTTTGAACCGTGCCGTTCAGGTCTCGTTCAGCCCGGTGTGGTGATGCTGTGTGTGTATATTTATATATATGTGTGTGTATTTGTATGTGTGTGTGTGTGTGTGTGTGCGCGCGCGCACGCGTGTGGATGCAACGGCATGTTCGTGGGTCGGGCATGTCAGGGTAGTCCGGTGTGCCCCTGGTGGGACTGCGGGCTATTAACGCCAACTTAGAAGATGTCAGATCCACGTTTCTGCTGAGAAGCTCGGCGGGTTTTGATTGTCAGCGATTCATCAAAGGACACGCGCCCTCACTGTCCCGTCCAAACCGAGCAGAACAGACCGTGTCCGCGCGTCGGTAACATTTATTTTGTCTTCCTCTGACAGAGAAAATACAGGCTTTCAAAATACACGGCCTTTTCAGGGAAATATCATCGTCTCAGTCAGTCTGAGTGTTTGCACCCCACTTTTCATTGTCCTGGGCAGGATGCGGATCGCAGGCACTCGTTGCTCTGGCAACACCTGTGTAGTCCTGGATAGTCTCTGCTGCATCTTATTGTGTATGATCCGACATGAAGCTCCACAAGCCGCTGTCTTAGCAAGAGAAACAGACAGAGATGGAAAAAAATGAAATTAATAAAAAAAAAAAAAAATAAACATTTCTGCATTTAATAGAGGGAGGCAGCTGCGCGTAATTGGAGACCACGTGATGGGCTGTGGCGGAAACAAAAGGGTCTGCCCGGGACTGATAACGACACACGCCCAGAGTTGTGGCGCTCACACTTCACTTCTACATGTGTGTGGATGAGCGGCTGTGGTGATCAGTACTCGTGTCACCACCACGTCCTGCTCTACATGACCGACGCTGCAGGTGCATTATGGGTTAAACCACACATTCTTCTTTTGTAACGGAAGATAAACATGTACATGATGAACTGTCAGCCGGTGCCCCAGCGGCTCTCCGTGCATGTGCGCGCGCACGAGTCACTGTATGGTGTTTGGGCCTGCTGTGCCAGAAAGAAGACAACCACCATTTTAAATAAGCACCTTCAGGGAATAATCTCTCTCCACCCGCCCTGCTGGGACAGAGTCTCTCTGGACCTCAAAGAGCAGAAACACATTTTCTGTCAACAAACTAGAGGAGATATTGGCACCGATTAGAGACTGAATCCTTTGATTTCCCTTGAATAGCACACAGCCCTCCACAGGTGTTGTACCTGTGTGAAAGCACAATTAAGATTTAGGCCAAATACCTTTACAAAAGTCCTCTAATCTCTCCTCAATATTATGTTTCCCCCTGGACAAGAGGACAGGTGTGATCTGTCTCTGCAGGTGCAGATGGTGCTTCGAATGTGTTGATTAGCTTTTGTTTATGGCTCCTGTCATTTCTTGGTGATATAAATTCTGAGATGTCCTCTTGTCAGACATACACTCATTTGGCGGTTTATTAAGTAGACCTAGGTAAAACTAATACAACAGCCCAGCGATAGATCCGCCCTTCATGATGCTTATAATGTTCAGCTTTTATTGGATTTGACATGTGTGGTGACTTTGGCGGATGTAGTTTGTGGTGCTGTTGAGTTGTATTTCATTATGTAGAGGGATGTTTCTGTAGTTCAGCCTTATTGATATAAAGAGGGTGGACAAAATAATAGAAGCACCTTCCTCCGAGATGATCATAAAGTTGAATTAACACCTCTCTAAAACTGTTTCAACACAAATTGAACATTATAGCCGTCACAAAGAGAGGATTTATTGCAGTGGTGTGGTGGATTAGACTGCGTTAGTGTGAGCTATTGCAACATAATAAACTGACAATTGAGTGTATTTTTCAATACAACATTTTTCAGGCCAGCCTGATTTCTCTGTGAGGCCCATTTAACAACTGCTGAGGTGAAATCATTCTCTTAGGCCGGGTTAAACCACACTGGAGAGGCTGAGGAAGGCAAAGTCTTACTGGAAAAGTGTAGCTCGGAGTTTATTGGTGAGGAGATGCTTTGTAGCTAATATCATAAGGCAGGGGGAAACCTCCCCTTGACTCAGCTCCACTTGGGAAATTTAAACAACAAACAAAACATCAGGCAACATAAGCTGCTTCTAATGATGAGTCAGACACCACAAATCAACCAATTTATATGCATGTGACTGTATTAGTAAGCGTGATTTTTTTATTCAGCTTGTGTTCGTGGGCTTTATAAATAGGCCGTCCTGGACTGATAGAAAAGTGACACACACACGAGCAGACATACAAACACGCACACACACACACACACACACACACAAACACACACACACACAATGGTCACTGCCTCCTCATACGGCTGCAGGGCCGGGGGCGTGTCTCTGGAGCTTCAGCATTGGAAGCCCCCGCTGCAGCTGCTCCCAGGGTGTGCCAAGTTTCTGTATGGGGGCAGGCTGGGTGGGGGTAGGGATGGTTGGTGGCTGATGTGCAGACAGAGAAGGTCTCTTCTACGTGTCAGTGAAGCATACAAGGCGGCTTCAGTGTGTGGCGGGACAGAAAGACAGGGCACAGTAGCACAGACTCATTGCAGTAGATGCCTCTTTTCAAGCCGGACACAGAATGATTTTCTTTCTGTGTTTTCTGTCCGTCTCTGTCCTCCTGCCCATGTTGTCTCGCCCTCTTTCCGCACGACTCAGAGCCCTCCCAGTGCTCAGAGAATCCAGCAGCCCTCAGTGTGGAGATGCAACCTCGTTTAGCTCTCATTATGTCCTGATTAGAGGACGCTACAGAGGAGGAGGGGAATAGGACCAGAAACAGACACAGAGATGCACCACAGAATTGCACACTACATGAGCACAAGCCTTTCTCGAGACGAGGGGAGTCAGAGTGCAGCCAGTTTCAAAGGAGATGCTTAAATGCCCTGTGTGTTTCCTTTCGGCTG
>CM076651.1:6113934-6116261 GCA_038496675.1 Rachycentron canadum
TAGAGGAGGTGGACTCTGAAAAAACAGAAACCTAATTAAAAGCCCAAATCCATTTGTTACATTTTATGCTTGCTGGGGCACTTTATGTTTTACATATCAGCAGGTGCAGGAATATAATGATAAGATCTGGTGGAAAATCCACAGTGTTGACTGCTTTGTAAGGAGGGAATGAGGATATTAAGGAATTAGTTGGAGAAAAAAAGATGGAGGTAGAAAGGAGAGGAAAGCCCCATGTGGTGCTGTGGATGGCGGCTGTTGTCCTGGCGATCCCACTTCTATGGTGTGTCACATGACCCTTTGCCCAGCACACCTGCCCGAGAGGAATCAGCGGTAGTTTCTATGGCGACAGGGTCAGCAGAACGGGAGGCAGGATGGCTGCCAGAGGTGGTGGTAGGAGGGACTGTTGGTCTTGTACAGTGTCGGCAGTGGTGTTATTTTTAAACATGGCAGAGATGAGGTGATGGTTGCCGACCCAGACGAGACTTCTCCACCTAAAGAAATGTAAAGTCTGAATGTCTGCAGGAGGAGAGCTGGACAAAACAGGTTTTTTACAGTGCTGGTGAGGACACCTTGTGCAGTGTCTGTCTGCAACCACATGACCTGTGACTCATTTACCTTAAAGATCTTGTTCACATCACATGGATGCAGGAATCTGCATTTGCAGATTTGCAGATATCAGATATTCTCCACAGGAGATGATAAATGTCAGCTCTGAGCCTGAAATGGGACATTCAACTAAACTCCTGTCTCTGTGTTTCAGTGTTCAGATGGGAATTCAGCCCAAGACAACTCCTCCCTGAAGCGTGTAGCTGTGGTCGAGGACTTCTTTGACATCATCTATGCCATGCATGTGGAGATGGGTGCTGACCCTGGCAGGGCACCCAAACATGCAGGCCAAAAGAAGACCTACAAAGCGGTGAGTAAACACAGCCAGGTACCTGCAGGTTGCAGCTGATTTTGTGATCATTGCTCCTTGTTGATATTTAGGTTGATGTCGCTGGTAAGAAATGTTTCCCCTTTTTTCTCTTCCTCTCAGCCCGTTCTGTTTACATCTTTACCGTAAGCTGTACGGTTGGTGAAAAAGTGGCAGGCAATCAAACATCCAACCCACAGGTGTAGGAGAAAAAACAGCATGCAAAATAAAAGGAGAAGGCGGCATACAAACATTTCAAGCTCCCAAAAGCCCTTTTAGTACAAAAAGAGTCAGAGAAAAACCATTGTGAACAAAAAGCAGTCTCTAGCCTGATATAGCTGTGTATACCAACAACCCAGACAAATAGTCTACAGCCATGCTAACTGCTCTGTGAGGCTGTACTCATGCACAGTGTTGCTTAAAGCTAAATGCTAACATTATTATACACAGTGTCAATACTAACATGCCAATGTTTAGCAGGCAGAATGTTTTAACCATATTTATTAATTGAAGTTTGTGTGTTAGCGTGCTAATATTTGCTATTTAGTAGGAAACAAATTACAGGCATGACTGATGGGCTTGCGATTAACTAATATATTATCCATTGTTAAGTCACAAATCAAAGTATTGGACCAGTTGAAATTTTGACCAGATGAAAAGTTAAAGGATCACCAAACTCAGTGTCTGTATAGGAAACCGCCCGCTAGATGTTGAGATATTTTAGTCTGGACCAAAAGGGACTGACCTGCTACCATGGATAAAAACGACAGCTCCCTTAATTAGGAGATCACATGATAACACTAATTATGGCAATGTAATTTTTTTTTCCTATGCAAATAGAAAAAAACATGTCTTGTCCTAAAGAAGCCCATACAGGACATACATACTTCAGCCACACTGACAACATGGCTCCAGAGATGGCAGTGTAAGCTGGCGTCATGGTCGGCCCATCACTGAATCATCAACAACAACAAAAACTACTACTTAATTGTTTGCCATATAATTTTATAAATTTTTTGTATTCTGCCTGACAAAGACCTTGTGTCAGTCACCTCTGTTGGATTATTATATTTGAAAACAGGGGTCAAGACTCTATTAGGGTCCCTTGAAAGTGCTCCTGACTAAAGGCATATTTTACACACAGAGAACCACAGACAATAAAATACATATTCTCTCTGCTATTATTTATAACTTTTAACATCAAGATTTACTGGGAAGCAACCAACCAGCTTTACCAGGAAAACAACAGATTGTTGATATGATGAGCAAGTGCAGTCTGTTTATGTTGCAAATCGTGCTCTGCTCTCAGGTCGGGTGTGGTGTCCTGACAAACAGAAGGGCTCTGTGTGCAGCTTTATGGGTACATATATGTTGGGAGGCACTGTTGGGGGGGTGATGGTGGGGGTGGGGCGGG
>CM076651.1:6116639-6182789 GCA_038496675.1 Rachycentron canadum
GGGGGAGAGGGGGGGGGGGTTAGCAGGACTTTGGTACCCCTCCTCTCTTCCCTCCCCCCCAGAATTAAAAAAAAAAAAAAAACATAGAGCCAATTCCTCCTGCCCTGTAGAGAGGTCCTGTCACGTCTCATAGTGTGTACCCTTTTGAGGAGGCAGCATCACTGGGGCAGGGCATAATATGGAACTGTCACTGTGGCCTTCTGGGAGGTGCACGCTCCTCTGGGTGGCCTTTCCCTCTCAGCTGCCTCAAGGGGCCATGAGGGTTGGGGATGGGGGGGTAGGAGGGGGGCAAAGGGGATGGGGAGCTATGGCAGTGGTGATGGTGGGCCAGTGGGGGGTGGGCACCCCTGCTGCCTCTCCATGGTCACGTGAAGGTCGCATTTTACAGGGAAACGCCAGAGGGGGTGAGGAGGGGAGGGTGGCATAGCAGTGGAGACAAACAGAGAAGGGAGGCTGTGCATGAGAGAGACAGTAAGAGAGAGAGAGAGGTGTAGATATGAGTCGACTGCACCTGAAAGAGCAGGAGGAGAAATGAAAACGGAAAAGATGGAAACCACTTGTGTTTTAAGGTATCAAAGCAGAAACATACTGAGGGCTGGAGAAAGAATTAGGCCATCTGAAAGCTCGAGCGATCGCCTAGAGGGAGGATTCCTCCTCATGCCATGTTGAGATAACACATAATCACTGACCCCAAACTTTCACACGTGCATGGTACAATAAAAAAAAAAACAAACACCTGCATGCAGTTTTAGTTCAACCACAGCCTCAGCCTTTTTTTTTTTTTTTCCATAACCCAATCTCCTCTGCTCTCTCCTCCTGGCACAGATAGCAGAGACCTACGCCTTCCTGCCCAGAGAGGCGGTGACTCGGTTCCTAATGAGCTGTGGAGAGTGTCAGAAGAGGATGCACATCAACCCCAGCACTGCAGAGTTCAAAGGTAATGGCACACAGCTGACCTGTGGATAGCTCATTCATTCTAGAGACATCATTAACTGATATGCTATTTTTGAGATCAACCTTTAAGAGTGGATTGTGCTCAGATCCTGTGACATACTGACATGGAAAGGGCTTAATTACTATGTTGACATGCATGCTGAGATGTTATAAACCAATCAGTCCTCTGTGACAACAACCAGACACTATTTCTGTAGCAAATAATTCCATCATATCATTGATTGAAGTATTTGTTTTTCCATATTAGTCAGAGGTAGGTGTGAAGTTTGTGGTTGGCATCTGAATGACAGGCTATGGTAGGTTCACCATTGTCCTGTCAGACGTTAAATGTGAGCTGATGTGATCTTAGGTGTTTGTACTTTGAAGAGTTTTTGAATCAATCCATCATTAATAAAACATATTGTATATATCCATCACCGACATGATGTAACAAAGACTCAAGAGGACCACATCTCTGGGATTGTATAGAGCCACTAACATGATCACAGAGTACCTCTAGTGGCCAATGTGCTGACTGCAGTCAACCAAATTGTTTGAATTCATGTGTTACATACAGTAGAAGCTGTTGCTTGGATTTCAGCCTTTTGCAGGATATTGCAGCAATTCTGCATAGCTCAAAATTTTTTGAGTAAAGACGTCCTCTACAGAAGGATTGGGTGATGAAACAAGACACTAAAATGAATTATGTTGGTGTTGTATTTATTGGTGACCTGTCCACCTTTAATTCTTGTCTTGACACTTGTAGTCAGAGAAGAGCAGAGGTGAGGTCAGGTGCATGGTGGCGCTCAAAAATAGTTATTGTTGTTTGGCCTAAAAATTGCACTTGTTCTCTGAAACGTAACTCGTTCAAATCACAACAGGTTTACATAATAGACATATTTTTGGATTCTGTGTGATGTACACTTTCACAATACTACCATCTCCAAAGTCGATCATGAATAAACACCTATGAATCTGCTCACAAATAGAGTCCTGCAAATTACAGCTGCAGAACTTGTTATCCTCAGTATCATTGATAACTGACAATAGCTAATTTGGCATATTCTTAATGGTGCTAATTGTAGTTGTAGCAGATTTTGTTGTTGTTGTGTAGGGGTGAGGGGCTACTTCAAAAACCTGTTAATGTTCAGTTTTTGTTGATGCTTTTTTACGTCTTGACAAAGTTGCATAGTAGCTTTTGAGAATATCGTGGTCCACTATAAAAAACGTGGTCCACTATAAAAACACTCCATTACAAGTACAGTCCTCCATTAAAATCTCACTTGAATAAACGTATCTGCAACAAATTGTGCATAAAATACAAAAAATAAAAATACTCATTGTGCATAATATTCCTTGTCAGTGTTACTCTATTATTAATGTGTCAATATATAAGTGGTACTAAATTGTATAGTTGGATAAAGTGGAGTCAGTTTTAACAATTTTATTTTTGGATCACGTTTTGTATTTAAACTCTTAATCTAATTAACCAGTGACTGTAGTTGTCAGATGAATGTAGTCCAGTTTTCATTCCCACTCCTCCTCAGCCTTCACTTATGTCGACATCAGGCATGAAACCATTTATTTTATTCATAAGAGTTTGTGTGTGTGACAGTTGATTTTCATAACTGCTGACTTTTTTTCCCTATGATTTTCTTTTTGTCAGAAAATGACAGGCCAACCTCTCTGGTCCCGGACCTCATTGATTACAACATGCCTCTCACTGCCACCTACCTGAAACAAATGAAACTACAGTGCATGACTGCCACTGAGAGAGTAAGTGCCACTTTCTGCAAGTTGATGAATGTGTGTGTGAAGCCGGTGCACAGATAAAAGGTTTCTGCCTGGATTAATTAGAGGAATCTAACACTGTTGAACTTCCCTTATTCACCATAATTGTGTTTGCTCTGACTGCACAAGTCCTCGGGTTATTTTGTTTTGAGTCATCATTCAGGCTGCGGGCAGAGGACACACTCTCCCTTAACTTTTAATTCAGTATCAGACAATCAGAGTGGTCCCCCTGCTGGGAGGAGCAGATCAGTGTGAAATGAGGATTAATAAGGCTCCGGCACAGAGTGGCGTCACGGCCGAGACCACGCCCACGTGTGGCCGTGACAGAAGCACTCAGGAGCCGCTGTCAGCAAAGTGCAGGGAGCGGCACTTGATGATGATAATGTGGACCTCACTCACGCATAATTAAGATTATCCGGAACAATGACCCAGGTTGTGATTCGCGGGTGAGTACAAATTAACAAATGCTCAGATTGTTGGTCGCATCTGTGCAGATTGAGGATGAACAGGCCAATAATTTAATAATGAACCGTCAGGGAGGGTTATCTCAGTGCTGTAGGAGACTTGTAGTCATTTGTTCCAAGTCTGTGCTGCAGTGTTTTTGCAGTTTAAAGCAGCATTTGGTTGAAAGATGTAGCAGGTTTGTTCTGTTGACAAAAGTAGATCAGAAGTAAAATGGTGAATGTGGCTTGTTTATTTAGTCTGTTGCAGCTTTCACAACTCATCTGTTTCCATGTTGGTTTGCAGAACTTTGGTGACTGTTAAATAGATGACAACCTTTTTAGTGAAGAAACAAACCAAAGTCACTATGGTCAAAAAAAAAAAGGTTGATGAAATCACATTTTTAGACTTTTGTATTCCTTTTATTTGATCAAACACCCTGACTCTCTAAGGTCATTCAGTTTGGATACAGGCCGTAGAAACAGCCACAACTAATAATCCTCAGGTCTTAAAATATCAGGAAATAGTGGGAAAAAAATTCCCTAAGGCCCAAGAGCTTTAGATTTTCTGTTTATAGTTTAACAATTTTAAGTCAACTGATTATTTATTGATACTTGTGATGCATATTTATTGTGTTATTCCTTTGTTTTGATGTTATTAAACTTCTTGTTTTTATCGGTGAGTCAGTACAGTTTATTTTATTCCCTTGATTCTATTGTATAATGACTTAGGTCTCAATTTTAAAAGTATATCTATCCTCCTACATTATTAATCATCTATTTTCCTAAAACGTAGACATTAATGATGCTACATTTCCAACTACTTAGAAACTGTAATTAGAGACTCTCTCCCTTTCTCTTACCCCTCCTCTCTCTATCTCTCTCTCTCTTTTTAATGCTCCATGGCTCACTTGGTACCTAATAGAGCTGTCACTGAGCATTTTGGTCCTCCTCAAACCCTTTACAGAGGGACGGACGCATATTCCCAGGAGTTTAGGCCTATTTGTGTGCTCATGTGGGGAGGAATGAGATATAATTCTGCTTCGTTCCCATCACACAGTTGTAGTCTTGCCTCCTCTGACTGAGATGCCGGCTGACACATGACCGTGTGCTGCGTGGAAGCCAGACATAAATCACCGTCAATGTTTACTTCAAGTGAACTGGCCTCTTGTGAATCTTAGCACTGGTTGGAAATGTGGTTGTGGCTTTGAGCAGATAGAGGATGATACTGAGTTTGGAGCCAAAGCTCAGCACAGCCTTTGAATAGTTTGTGAGATTATGCAGTTCTCCTTTGCTAATCTGTACCCCCGTGGTTTACTCATATTTGTGTTACACTACAACAAGCATCTTTAGGGTCTCTACGTAACAGAGCTAAAAATAGCAGTGCTCCAAGAAATGTATTACTTCACAGGGAGGCTCCTGTATTTGCTCATTTGTCTTTGCTATCAGCCTTGAGCATGTTTTGTGAAGAAATAAATTAAAAAATGTCCCTTTTATCAAGTCTTACATGCACATTGAAATCATTAGTGGTCGCTGTAATTGACCCTTCTGTCCAAACTGTCCTCAGAATCCAAAGAAATTTAAATTTGAGTTCAGTTAATGTCAATATGGGACTTTTTGCCAGAGCTGAACAAGGTATCACTATATGTGAATGCGTAAAGTGGGAATGTTATCTTTAAATGTCGTATCTTCTGCAAGATAGACTTGATTTGTCCAACACAAGCTGTTGAAGCCTTAACTTCAACTTAAAAAGGTGTCTTTAACCTGAACGAGCACTGTGGGTTTTCCTCTCCATCATCTTTTAAAATCTAAACTCTAAAGTTTAACAGTAAAAGAAACGCATCGAAAGTCTGGTATCAAGTCGTAAATATTAAAAAAGTGTGGTGATGCTTCTCCCTCTGCCCATTCAGTTTCCATTTCTTGTCTAACAGCCTCTCTCTCTCCCACTGTCTCTCTATAGGATGACAGTTCGGTGAGCAGCGAGGACATGAACAGTGCTGAGCCCACATGGGTCGCAGCTGAGCAGCCCCCAGTGCCTGAGCCCAGTCCACCTAACGGAGAGCGAGTCAGCAACCCAGCAACCACCATTAAAGAAGAGGATGGTAGGACATCACTAACTCTGGCTGCATTACACTTTATGGCAGCAATTTTATTTTTGTTTTATTTGCATCTGGAATTTGAAGGTATACTCATTAAATATGGAGGGAAGAGAACAGTGGTGTGTAGGAAACAGCTTGCCTTGTTCTTAGTGGACTAATCCAAATAAATCCACTCTTACAGGGGGTGGGACACCACCACAGCCCCGATCCTTTGTGCACCCCTCTCTCTCAGGGTACAGGGCTTAGAGAAGTAGGACAAAGGCCGATATTAACCTTCACAGATTAGACACCACTATAGAAAAGGTTTGAAAATGGGGTATGTCATTGAAAAGGGAGAATTACCCTGTCCTATTGAACAGAGGTGTGCACATGACAAATGTAGAAACCATCATGTGAAATCAGTACATGGCTGTAAACTGGGTTAAAATGCTATAATTTGCACACACCAGGGAGTGAAGGCTCCCTTCCCCCATCAGTCCCTCCTCATCCTCATTTCTTTCTCTCTTTCGCTGTTAAAACTCCAAAGATTCCCCCCTTTTACTCTAACTTTTATTTATCTTGACAGTTGACCCCAATACCCACTTCCTTGACTGTTTCAAAAAGCACAACGTGCGTCAGGAAGTTCCCTCCCCCTGTGGTAACACACCCACTCTGTTGTTAGACAGAAATAGTGCCTATTGTAGTAAACAAACCCACATTAATGCTCAACATCCGCACAGCTCATCTGCGTATCTGTGTCCTCACTCTCTCCTCCCGTTCCCTCCCCTCTGCCAGATGACGACTCATCGGAGAGCGGCAGCGCCAACGGGCTGCCGGCCCTGACTTCCCCAGACGTGCTGGCTGTGGGTGGGAACCCCCCAGATGGTGGGGCCCCTTTTGGGGAGGTGACGGAGAACGGTTTGAGCGCTCCCCTGGACTTCAGCACCACCTCGTCTTCGTCCTCCTCGGAGGATCAGCAGCCGGTCAATCTGAGCGACAGACTGCTGCCTGTAGGGAGCTCGCCACCAAACTCCTACCCTGCAGAGCCCAACAGGAAGTATCCCATCAAAACAGAGTACACCAACAAGGTGAGTCCAGAAACTTGATTTGATTCTTGATCCTCTTACTCATTCAGTACCAACTTTGTCTTTAATTGACTCTGTGTCTTTCCAGTCCCCTCCTTACAGCTCAGGAAGCTATGACTCTGTGAAAACTGAACTGAGCATGAGCGCTGAGGACTTGACCTCTGGTCGGGCACAGATAATTGACGACGACGATGATGATCATGACGACCACGATGACAGTGATAAGATCAATGATGCTGAGGGCATGGACCCTGAGAGACTTAAAGCCTTCAATGTAAGTAACCTGCCTCAAAGTTGTAGTAGAGTTAAATTCATACACAGTGAATACAACAAAACAGTGCTGAACTATTAAATGTCTGCCAGGCCTGTTGTTGAATAATAATAATATTTTTACTTTGTGTAGATTATAATATTAAAAAAATTGTCATACCCAGACTTAATATAATCAATGTTCACTATTTATTCTGTGAAAACCACAAAACATTCTTTGCATTTCTGGATCTAATGGAAACAGCACAAGATGCACAAATGCAAACATGAGTGAATAAGCAAAGACTAGAAATATGGTCCTGCCTATGAGCAATGACTCTATTTTCATTGCTCCTGTTTTCACCACAACCCCCTCCCTCTTTATCCTCTCTTCCACCACTCTACCTCTAATGCTTCCCCATCCCCTGCCTACCCATTGCTCTCTTTTGTTTTCAACTCTCACACCCCTCTCTCTCTCTCACTCTCCCTCTCTCTCCCCTCTTCCTTTCTACCCTGCACCCCCCACTCCATTTTTCTGCTCTACATCCTCTCTTCCTCCCCTCCCCCTCTCGCTCTGTCTCTGTCAGATGTTTGTGCGTCTGTTCGTGGATGAGAATCTGGACCGCATGGTACCCATCTCCAAACAGCCCAAGGAGAAGATCCAGGCCATCATCGAGTCCTGTAGCCGCCAGTTCCCAGAGTTCCAGGAGCGCTCCCGCAAGCGCATCCGCACCTACCTCAAATCCTGTCGCCGCATGAAAAAAGGCGGCTTTGAGGTACAAAGTGCCCCCAAATAAAAAATATTGTCTATGTGAATCCAACATCCACTTATGAATCTAGAAAAGTGTTTGGTGTTCATAACGTGCGAAAATCTTGCTGACCCCTGCTGCTAGATACGACCAACACCTCCTCACCTCACCTCTGCCATGGCTGAGAACATCCTCGCTGCTGCCTGTGAGAGCGAAACACGAAATGCTGCCAAGAGGATGCGGCTCGATGTCTACCAAGCAACGGTAAATGTCTTGGCAGTTGGTGTTTGTGAATATGCCCAGCAGGGATTTTGGGAATGTGCTAGCGCGGCTATGCATCATTAACGCCAAACTGCACAACATAAATTACAATATTCTGCCAAAACTTTGATTTAACCCGTAGGATGAGCCAGCCTCTGTTGACAAGCCCAATGTGAGGGACTCAGCCCCCGTGGCCCCGTCGGCGTTCGCCATTTCCAGCGCAGCTTTTGCCCAGGACCAGCTCTACACCAATGGAGGCCTCAACTACAACCTGCGGGGGTATGGGACAGTCGGCAGCAACCAGCAGAACTCAGGTGCTGCACAAACCAATGGTGAGGAGCTTTTTTCAGTCCAGCTCGACCAGATAATGAGGCTCAGAAAGACATGCTAATGCTGTGATTACACAAATTATAAAGTTTTTCCTCTTTACCTGGTTGAGGTATACGGCCCTTATATCAGTCTTTTGTGGTTGTGTATTTGTTCTTTGAGATACACATCTGTACAATGTCTGCACTTCATGAAATGGGTAAATAATTTTTGTTCTTACGCAGTAATGATTTGATGATTTGAAAAAATGAACAGCAACATAATAAGTCTAGATAATCCATTATCAACGACTCTCAAAGAGACTTCTTCTTCTTTTCAGGCAAAGCTGTTTATCGTGATGTTGTTGAATTATCCAAAATATGAGATAAAATTGTTTCTTTAAAGGAGTCGTCACTTTGTGTTTTTTTTATTTTTAGCAGCACTATGACTTGGCCGTATATATGGAAATGTCAGTATGTTGGATGGTCAAACATTATCTTATTCATGGTTCCCAGAAGATGAATCCTACAGACTTTGAGGACCCCTAGACCTTTCCTATAGCGCCACCACAAGGTTCACATCTGTGAGAATTTGGCACAGACTTCTATGGAGCCCATAAACTGAATCCTAATAATCCTAAAATTTCTCCAGATTTTTCCTCCAGTGGCATTGAATTTACTTTGTCTACTGCTTTGGTACAAATACAGCACAAAAACAATGTCCTTCCCATCAACCTCATCTGTACTTTGTATTTGATGTTAATTTGCAAAATTTACTAAGGTTGTGAACTTGATAAACATTGTATAATCATTATGTTAAGCATTGTTGCATGGTTAGATATCACTACAGATTAGTCAGAAAATGTTGTTTGTTGTAATTTGGGTCAAGAAAAAACATTTTAAAATTTTTAATTGTTAAATTAGTGTCTTGATTTAATATCATAGTAAGACACCAAGCTCCTCATCTCTGAAATAATCAATAGGCAAATTTATATTCTGTACTTTTCAGGGTATTTAGTCCAAAAATAGTTTGATATTGTAACATTTTTTAAGGGTAAGGATTATTTCATGTTCCCTGATCTGTCTTCTCTACTGTACGTTTTCCTTAATCCATCTCGGTTGTGTCCACAGGTCCCACAGATCTGAGTATGAAGGCCGTCGGCCCAAACTCCTCCTCCTCCAGCTCCAACAGTCACGGTCAGGGAGGTGGCGGAGGTGGCGCTTCTGCCCAGCTCAGCCCTCCGGAGGTCACGGCGGTGAGGCAGCTCATCGCAGGGTACCGGGAGTCCGCGGCCTTCCTGCTCCGCTCAGCAGACGAGCTGGAAAACCTGATCCTGCAGCAGAACTGAGTCCCAGCCAAACCGTGCCAAGACCCTCTCCCAGCCTGTCCTTCTCTGTTGCTCTCAGTCACACATGTTTGGGCAGACTTTCATATACAAAGACAGAAATGTACACAAGTGATACTGCAGCGCACAGTGGGTCCTGTAGGTATGGTACTTTTACTTATTCCCACATGTTTATGTATTTGGACAGGCCAGAACATATCACAGGCTGAAAAATGTTTATTTATGCATTTGGTTCACTTTGACCTTAGTGCCCTGTTATCTGTAGCCATTCATCCCATTCAGTTCCTTTTACCACCTCGACCTCCATTCGTCTCAGGAAGCGATGATCTATGTGAAAAAAAAAAAAAAATCTGCATCGGTACACAGGGGAGTACCAGAGGTGTTAAATTAGCTGTGACCATAACGCCGCACCGGCTCCTTTTTGCAGATTTTTGGACAAATTGATAGTGAAATAGCAGTGATTTAGTGTCAGTACCTTGTTTCTATTTTTACACAGATGTGAAATATGCTGTGCAGTGGCATGATTTGATTGGATCGTCCGAATCGAGTCGTTTCTTAATGACCTGAACCCTCCTCCAAATTCATCTCTGTTTTGTGGAACATTTGGAGCATTGCTTTGTTGACGTCCATGGATGAACCGCTGCTAAATCCACTGACCCTGTTAACCTCAACAGCTTATGTACAATGTGCTGACTTTTGCAAAAAACTTAAAAACAGTAGAGAAAGGAAATAAAATAATAAAAAGATGACGCTTGTAAATTTGGACTAAAAAAAATCAGTCAAGTCTACATTTTGGTCCTGCTCTGCTGGAGAGGTGTCCAGATTTTTAGGCTTGTGGTTACTGAAGGACAAAAACTCATTACCCAACGTGACTTTACATTCATTTACTTTATTATGAATATTTCTATCACAGACGATTCCTCATTACTTAAAAAGAAGGAGGCTTTTAAGAAGCCTTGGTATGCAAATTGAGGTCACAGACACCTGTCAGGGACAAAAAGCAGATTTAGACTCTTGGTTTATAACAGGTACTTCTGGAAAAGTGGAAAAAGGTGCAATATTGAAGATAATCAGTAATGGTGTATTTACTGAATTGACGCTGTCACAGTTGCGGAAGGCGTTTTTTTAGGCGTTTAAAGAGAGGAGAACTTTACCGCAGCCCCCGCCTGCTGTTACTGTCAAGATTTAAAAACAAAAAAAAAGAAAAAAAGAGAAATGATATCCCATGCAGCATTGTAGCCAATTTCAATGTTGTTGTTTGTTGTAAACACTGATCTTTATTGCTAACCTCATAACTGAGGCACTTTCATGTACTGGGATCAGTCATCCATGGTGATAAAAAGGAAATGAGACCTGGCAGAAAAATGAGACTTAAATGTTGCACGTTTTTTTTTTCTTTCTTTTTTTTTTCTTTTTTACTTTAAAGTGATTTTGGGGTCATTTTTGTGAAGGAGTTGTTCTGTGAGTTAAAAGTGCACATAGAGTTCACATGCATCCGTTACTGACAGTCAGATGAATGCAAGTGGTATATTCCTAAACGTCCATATGGCTTTACTGGATGCAGTGTGACTGCGTGTGTGTGTGTGTGCGTGTCTTTGTGTGTGTGTGTGTGTTTGTGTGTATGTGTGGGCTGCTTAGACAAAAGAAAGTCCTCCGTCCATCAGCACGTCTGTATTATCCCCTCTGACCTCAGCCGTCGCTCTCTCTCTCTCTCCCATCTCCACTTCGCTCATGAAACACACTGTCTGAAAAGAAGCAAGAGACAATCTTTGAAAAAGATGTAATCGCATCACAGTTTACTCTCCCAGCTTTCTGCTATAGTGCGGTTGTGTGTGTGTGTGTGTGTGCGTGCGCGCGTATGTGTGTGTGGTCTGAGGGCACACAAAGAGAACTCAAAGCAGATCTAGAGCACAGTCTCACAACAGACACTTTTAATGGTGAGTCACTCGGCACAAAAAAACACTTGTGTAAGTGTGTGTATGTGGTGTTTTGTTTTTTTTTTTGTTGTTGTTTTTAATCTGTTTTTTTCTTGTTGTTGTTGTTGACGTAAGTGTTGGTAGTGGCAGTATGTTGATTTTCTGTTTGTGTATAAGGGGAGTGACCCAGTTTGTACAACATCAACCTGTGAAGATTTAATTCAGTCGGCTGAAACATTCCAAACAAGGACAATGACTCTTCAAGCAGCCAAATGTGGCTCGCACCTTATTGATTTGTCAAAGTTTAGAGAGATATATTTCTGTATTTATCACAAATCTATCATATTTATCATGAATCAGTCTATTTCAGCATCATCCATAAATTTCCTCACCACCAACAGGCTGGTGTCACATCAGCGTTGGATTTACATTCATGTCCCAAATGACCATTTTACATCTTATTACCATATGATGATTGGGCTGCATCACATTTACTTTTAAATTCTATTATCTATTGCAAGTTTGGAAGCACTTTATAGCTCAGGATTAAGGTAACATAACACAGTGATTTGAGTGTGTCTTTACCTCATTTGGAATATCAGCTTCAGTTCACACACATTAAGAACTGATTATAACAAAGGACAATTTGACACGACTCACAATCATAAGCAGTGCTCATTCTGCTTTATACTGATGACTATAATGAAAAGCAAAAGGCTCCTTTTTGGAAATCATGTCGGAGCTCAGTCTGAATCAGTTTGCATGGTCCATGTGAGGGATGTTTCATAAAGGAGGGCCAGAAGAGCAGGGTTTACTGTGAAAAGCCTGACAAACTGAACCAGGATTAATCTGCTTCATTAAACTGGTTTGGAGCCAATATAAACATGAGCAGTCAGAAGTTTAGTTCATCAGCAGGGGAAAAAAAGAAAAGACTATGTTTGTTTAGTATGAGAGAAGAAATGATGTAAATGTTTCTGCCTGTGAACCAAAGCTGTTTATTAGCTTTGCTTTAATTGCAGTGTATTTAAAAAGCACATGCTGTATGTCGACTGGACAACTGTGTATCAGAGTAAAAAAAGGCGCGAGGACAGATTTTTAAAGGGCATCCTGTCAAAAGTGATGTGAGCTTGACGGGACTTGTGTTCACATAGCAGCAGTAAAGAGGAACCATTGAAAGAGAGCGCTCTGTGTTTCAGCACCGAGGTGACGGTAAACCTAAACTAACCCAATCAGGACCAGGTCAGTCTGGAGGGACTGGGCTGATCCTGGTCCTGGTCCTGATTTAAGCCTCCTTTATGGAGCAGAATTCCCCATGAGGCCTAATTTAACTGGTGACTCTTGTTTTATGAAACAACCCTCTGGACTCACACAGACGTAATCATAGATGTACGTGGGACCTGAGTCCTCACACATGTCTTCCTCGTCTCCTTCAACCTGCTTGTTTGTTACTGTGGCCATAGCAGAATCTCTGCACTTCATGTCGAACTCAGCGACGCCGTGTCGAGTCTTGTCCCATCCCGGAAAAACAAACATTTGCTTGCAGATGTGTATCCTGTCTACGCTGAGCAACATTTTAGCTGTTTGGTGGGGTTACTGTGATTCAACAACAACCACTTGTTGTCATTTTGTTGTTGTTGTTGTTTTTGTTTTTGTTTTGTTTTAATTTCTTCTGATAAATGCCCAATGGATTTTCTCTTTGTATTGACTGGACAATGTAATCTATTGGTGTTGATTAAAATGCCCTGGTAGCTTGTGGATTGCTAAAGTGGTCAGATAAATGTACTGTATAGCTGTACAAAGAGTGATAAAAAGATGTTTTAAACCTTTCCTTTTTCTGTGGGTACAGCACTGTTTTAAAAAAAATATCAAAGTGGTTTTAGCCCTTGCCTGTTTTAACTTATCATTTGGTGGTGGTCTGTATTACTTCTATTGTTATTTATATTATTTTGATTGTTGCCTCTCCTGCACTGATAAGAGACTGTAGCTCTGTGCAGGGGGTTGTACTGTAAACCTGTGTGAAGCTTTGTATTTTTCCCCTCTGGTTTTGGACTCAGTGAAAGTGTGATGTTTACATGTACAGTTTTTCAGAATACTGTTCTTTTTTTGCGTCTTCTTCAGGCTGTCCCCCCCCTTCCCCTCCCTCACCTATGCCCCTAATCTGTGTACATTAGCCCAGATATTTTCCTTTTTGTTGTTTCATTGCATCAAGTGCAGACGTGACCTCTTTGACTACTTGGTCACATGGTCAGAGTTTGCCGTGACAACTGGTTGTGGTCGGCTCTGTGTTGTGGTGGCTTCCAGCATTTTAATCTTAAGTAAAAGGGAGCTTCGCAACTTCTCAAAGTGGACCAGAAAAGATTTATTAAGGATCAAGACGACTTTAATCAGCTGTTTTAAAATACTATTGTGGCCTAAAAAGGAACGGTGGGGGATGTAGGTACATTTATTATACTACATTAAGTGCTCATAATCTTTTAATATCCCGGCCGTGTTGTCAGGGAAAACTCCTTGTCCTTAACCTGACTGGTACCCTGAAAGGTACACTTTGACCTGTTGTAATATCTCCTCGGTAACATAAAAGCCATTCCCCTCTCCTGGCCTTTTAAGGGGAACCCATAAACCTCAGGAAATACTGAATCTCCAAGTTTAGTTTTTATCCACTGATTTCTTCTGAAATGAGATTTACGTCTCTAACGAAAACCATTAACATTTATATGAGATGTCTATTGTTTTGTACATTTATCATTGTGATTTAAAAGTGGAGCTTTTTCCAGTACCTGTGACTTAATATTTTGATTTTTTTGGAGTGTTTATAGGTATGGATATTTATTATTATATGTGAAACTACAAAAAGACAAAAGAAAAGGTTGAACCTGTTTCATTTGTATGTTTCATGCAAAACTGTCCAGGTGAGATTCTCTCTGCCTCTTACATATCACTAATGAGGGACTTGTGTTTGTTTGGAAATAGCGCTTTTTCAGTGTTGCATCAACGCTATGACAAAAAAAAATGAAAAGAAAAAAAAAACACCAGTGGTTTACCAACAGCAGAGTTGCAAAGCTCTCCTCTTCTCCTGAGATGTCAGTAATTGAATAAAATAGTGCGATGAGCTATCAAACTGAGACCTCCCTTGTGGTTTTCATTTTTCTTTCATTTCTGCAAATGTCAGTATGCAGGTGGCTCAGCAAATATTTACTGTGTCATTAGAGGGCAGCAGAGTTACACAAATAAAAGCACTCAGACAAGTCGTGACTGTCACCAGGGTGCAGACATACACATATATAGACAAGACCTAGACACACACACACTCATATTTACACACCCACAACTGTTACATTCATAACACCTATTTACTGAGTAACAATAAATGAAGAAGGTACAATAACTTCCTGGTTATCTCGAGGGTAAAGGCTGAAAGTTAAGAAGCAGTTTTTTCTTCCAGTGGTAGAAAACAACAATGCACCAAGTGTTTCCATTTCATTCTACTTTATATTTATACTCATTACATTTTAGAGAGAGATAACTTAAAACAATATGTAAAATTTTAAAGCTTAGAAAAGCTGCAATGATTAATTGATTCATCTGTTATGTTGTTGATTATTCAAAGTAATAATTGAAGCAAAACAACAAACATTTTTCTACCCCTTAAATGGGAAACTCCTTCACTTTTCTTTGTCCGAACACCATGATAAGTTGAATATTTGGGCTGTTGGTTGGATAAAACAAGACATTTAATGACGTCACCTTGGGCTCTGAGAAATAGTGATCATGTCATTTTTCATGTTTTTCCTGATGCTTTATAGAATAAAAGATGAATTATGAACATAATTGGAAATTGATAAATATAACCTTTAGTTACAGCCCTCAGAATATACTTCACCTCAAACACCTACAACATTAAAACACCATTTATACACGAATCCTTAAATAATAACATGCATCAGATATAATAGTGTAAGGTCATTTTTTTAACATTATGAATACTTTTGATTCTTGAAGTACACGTTATTGCTGTAATAATATTTTCAGTATTACTATTTTTATATCACATTATTGCTACTTTACTTCACTTCAACTCTCTGCCCTGTTAGCTTGTCAACATTCATTCATTAACACTAAGCTAACTTAGCACAAGTAACTAATTATGCAGGTTTGTGGTGATGAATCAAACTATTTTGACATGGGGGAGCCCAAACACAAAAATGTACTGATTCATTTTTCTTAATTAGGTTGATACAAACAAGTGAGGACAAGTGTTGTAATAAATAAACAGACAAAAGAGGAACAGAAAAGAAATAATAATGTAAAATAAAAATGTGTGTATTTATACTGTAAATAAATACATAATTCATACTATCATACTTTTTTATTACTCTTCTCTATGCTCTTAATCTAGTTTCATCTAGTCTTGTGTATATTTATTTTGCACGGTTTACAATTTCAGCCTGGAGGTGAAGTGGCAATGTTGTCAACTTGTTTGGCTCATGCAGGTTTGGCAACATTCACAGCTGTTTTCACAAACAGAATCTCGTGTGAAAATGGACGCTGTGTCCCCTCAGAGACCAAAAGTAAATATTCCCACGTAGTAAAAACAAAACTGCAGTGACCTAAATATTTTCTCGTTTACGTACAAGGTTTTTCCTAAATGTACAATTTCAGATACAGTTATGATTACTTGAAACATATTTTATAAAATTACAATAATCTCTAATCACCAGTTGTGGAGGAAGGTCCAAGAGTAATACTGCACTTAAAAAATATACATAAGACATAAGATACACACATAAAATGTTATTACATGTAAAGTACAAGACCTAAAAATTCAAAGTTGCAAATGCAAATTTAATTATAGAGATGAGATGATGTATTTAGTTTAGTTGGCTTATTGAGCCAACATATATTTTGTCCACAAATATGCCCAATAAATAATTTTTTTAAATAAATAGACTTAATTCTCCGCTGTTCAAGGAATTTATAGATTACTTTTCACCATAGGTTTTATATTTTATACATCACCTCTTTTCCTACTTTCTTGCCCAGGAATTCCAGTAGGAAATGACCTTACAGCTAAATCTGGTACAATGCATCTATTGTCTTTGTGTGAGATTAATAACTTTACCTTTAATTTTACTTGATAAGTTAATGTATTAAGTTCATGTAAATCTGCACTTTCAAAAGTTTTAGGTCAGATCCATTTGAAACCATTTTTAAAAATCCCTCTAGTCTGTTTACGATTGACGGGACTTTGACAGCTCGTTGGCACTTCAGTGACACGTGAACCTACATAAGCTCAGTGGTTCACGTTCTCTGCTCATGCTGTTGATCAAATATAGACCTAAAACAGGATGACACCTGAGCCCATGCAAACATGAACCCCTCTACCTGAAAGGACAAGTATCTAAAGTTATAAAATGATGAACTATGTCTGTTAATTCTCTGAACTGGCCATATGGTTCCTCTCTTATCTATGAACTTGTACATTTTGTGGAGTTGAAGGTTGGACTGTTTAGCAGCACTGAGTCATGCCAGATGCCTTTGCCCCAGATTCTCTTTGAGCCAAATGATGTGTGTGAGACGTCTGAGCCAACATTTTCAATTGACAATAGACAATTACAGCAGATCAGGGTTTGAAAGAGACTGACCTAAGAATAGTTTCATTCCACATCACAAAGAAACATGGTTCAACGCAAATTTGTTTAAATTTCAGTTATAACTCAGTGCTCAACATTATGACTTTTCCTCTTTATTTCTTCAAGGGTAAATTACTTAATTCACAAACTCACTGATCAACTAAAGCTAACCAACCAAAGACAATAATAAGAATAATAAGAATAAATGCAACAAATAACCCTCAAGAATGAAATATACACAATTTTAAATTTAGCTTCACAAGCTTGTCTAATGTTATAATGAACATTTTCATTTGGTAACTTTGTAATAGTGAGTCATAGTTACACACAAACTCTCAGATTTCTGTTGATGGATGAGTCAATAAAACACTGGACATCATTTTGGGAAACTTGCTGAAATGACTCTCTTGCCTCATTTTGCCATACATTGTGTATATATTGTGTATATATTGTGGAATCATCAGTATCCGTACAACATTTTGCATTGTCTAAGTTTAATGGTAAATATTTTACAAAAAATTTTAAATAATAGTCGACAGCTTCCCTGAGATTTACCACAAGTAGTAGATCAACATTTCAGTTTGTCTCATAACAGTATGTGATCAGCCGAATAAAAAGCAGCCCTATACTCACACTCTACAACCTCACCACATTTTTCTTATCCATCTGAGTTGCGCCACTTAATTTTTTATCATCTTCATTCGTGTTTTTGTGTGTTTTTCTCTCTCTATCGGGTGCTCTTATGGTCTGTGGTGATTCAAAATAAATAACTACGGGGATTTTCCTTTCGTCACGTTCTGTAAAGTGGGGAAACCAGTCTATCCTCTGGGGTAATAAAAATACCTGCATGAGTGTCACTGAGGTGACACGGGATCATTTGTGCTTGGACAGGATCACAGGACATTTTTAGACCTGAGTGTCTCTCTGATACGTTGCCAGGAATAGAGCAGCTTTGAAGGGCTTGAAGCTCTTGCAATTTTTTTTAAATGGGCAGAGTGGATGAAGGTCTGAAAACGTGAATCATGTCTCTGATCCTTTAGTTGCCAAAACATTTGTCCCAGTATGTTGCTCATAATTCTTCACATACAGACCTGGAAATGTTTGACTTTCATATTTGAACAGAAGGATTATCTTACAACAGGACAGAGCAGTAACCAGACTTTGTTCAGTCTATTCTTAGTCGACAGTGTTCACGTTGCAAAATGTTCACAGAAAAATCAATTCAGAGAATCCAAGAGTTTGTTGCTCCCTCTGACAGTTAGCAATAATATATATCACCACAGTTAAGTGACTATTATATAATATAAACCTGATGACACATTCTCAATAAATGAGAATTTCACAAGATTTAGGTTCTGCTACAGCAATGTTTGATGGATTAAGACAAGATAAGACTAAATAAAATATGCAAAAATGGAAATTTGTCTTAAGCAATATGGCAACACAGTATAGATACATAAAATACTATGTTAAATGTTTTTTCTTTTCTTACTTCCTTATTCAGTTTTTCCTAGAGATCTTATTGACCTAGAATTTTTATCCAAAGCATGTTTTTTTTTTTTTTTTTGTAATATTACATGGGTCATTTTTTTTGTAGCTGTTGGATGATGATGCTGGAGCACAGCAGGCCTACACACGTGCCCTGTTTTGTTGTTTCAAAATAAAAAAAAACAATTCTTTATTTTAAGTTTTTCATCAAACTATGATAATACACAACACATTGCATTTGACGAAAAACACAAAGATACAAATTTTGCAAGGAGCATTAAAACTTGTCTATGAAGCTTTTGTTGTGTGCACTGACTAAAACTTTCTGCCAATGTCTTTTTTAATAAGAATATTTAATGGCAAGAAGTAGCCTTCCTTATTTTCATGGAGTGTAGTTATTATGGCATAAATTGGTCAGTTGACATTCAAAGGTCAGCTAACTTTGACTATTGCCAATGAATTAATACATTAATACATTTTTACAAACAAAAACATGAATATAATGTGCTTCATTATATATAAACATATGGTTGTCTTCACCTTTACTTTTTGTGACTGTTTTTTTTCCAGAAGCTGTTGACCTACTTCCAAGCTAAGGTGAGGTGTTATGCAAATGTATTAACAACTGAATTAATCGTTGCTAATCATATGAAAGCTAAACAGATTAGCTTTGTTAGGTAAGTAGGCTGCGTGTGTTCCCTTACAGAGTTATAAAGCAGCTGCTCTGCTGTGTGGGTGACGCTGTGGTCATGAAGATTTGATATTTATTTGAAAGACAAAACAATATCATGTTGTTTCCCTAAATAATAAGATTATGCTCAGTTTGGGGACCTATCTGTAACAGCTGTATAGAAACAATAAAACACAATGTCAGTACTGACTGCAAGCATTTTATTTATCATTATTAACAGTGTCCAGGTGCAAGAAGAATAAGATGAAAAAACTTTTTACATACTTTTTTTTAACCTTTGGTCATAACAAAACATACTATACACAGGCAAAAAAGAAAAGCAAACTATTTACTGAAGGTAAAAAAAGCACCTTCATCACCACCATCATCTCCATCCCCAGTGCTGGACAATGTGATGGCAAGATGATGGTGATGGAGGTGTGGGGGGAGGGGATGTTAGGGCAGGGAATAGAGTCTAAGAGGAAGTTGGTGGAGGGGCCGATGGTTCAGATTTTCCATGATCACTGCTTTCGCTGATCTGTCTGTTCAAAACCATTTCCCTGGCGATGCAGGTCACCTGACCGTTGGCCACTGTGTAGGTTCTGTTCCTGCAGCACAGAGAGGGAGATGCTACAACTGTAACCACCAGAACCGAAAATAAAACCAAAGAACCGCTCCTGCCGAACCAAGAGTTTGTTATTCCATTATATTATGACACTCACTTCTGACTTTCAGATCCGTTCTGCATGGCGGGCTGGTTCTGTTTTGCAAAGAAAAATGAAGTCCACCAGTGGCCAGAGTCTTGCCTCGGAAGTCCTGAGGAGAACAAAGTGAATTTTGGCAGCAGCTATGATCTTGGTGCAGGGATGATTCACATCGTCACACTTAATCTCAAAATTAAAAATTAAACTTCATCCTTTTATTATACCTGGGGGGTGTGGAATGACCTCTCCTGTGTACTCAGCACTACCACAAGAGCTGTTGCTGGAGGTGGACCCGAGGCGCCCTGGAAGAAAGAATACATTTCCTTTTGATGACAAATGTAAGGAAATCAAAGGCTAAAACAGGATTCCACATGACATTCGCCAAAATGAATGCAATATATTTACATATAGGCCACAACTGACTCACTTCTATAGTAATCATGGGTGGCAATGAGGGAGCCACTTGATGGAATTGCTGCCATTTTCTCCAAAAAAACGCTCAAAGATGGAAAATGGTAACCTGGAGGAGAGACAGAGGATAATAGAGATGACGCTTGTATTAACAGGATAAATTCAAAATGGAAAAAATCATGCTGTCAGCTTATCAACATTATCTAAATATAAGTAATTGTATCCATTTTCCTTAGCATTTTGTCTGTTTGCTGTACTGATATCGTAATTTGTCATTTTTAAAAGCACTGCATGCAAACACAGTGCTTCAGTGCAAAGATCCTGTTTATGGAGACATGAAGTGAGAAAACACATCTGCCGTGACAGCATTCACAGAACAGCATGTCACTCAGGATGCGTTTCAGGGAAACTCATGGTGCATTCATTCATGCCCTTTGTGCTTCATTCCTGTCCACATGCAGCCCTTCACTGCAGAGTGATAAAACACAAGCAGCTGCTTCTGGGACTCCTGTTTCCCATGACTCAAATAACTGGAGTGTGAGTGAGAGCATGTCCACATGCCCAACCACACTCAGATAAGGAGGTTCACGAGCTGACTGCGTGATGGTAGCAACTGGTTTAAGTGCAACGTGCAAGTGCTGCAATTTAGGACATGTTTGTATTGCTGGACATTCAAGCTACTGCTGGGAAATCAGAGATGGTTCTAACCGAATGACTTTGTGCCAAACGCAAAAATAAAAGTATAACTAAACTCAATCCTTACACACTTATAATGTGTGCAGGAATTTTTTTTTCACGTGTTTCAGACCCTTGAAAGAAGAATATGTTTGTCTGAGAAGCAGTTGGAGGCTGTAAAGCTTAACACCAGGTGAGCAGCAGATGGCTTCGGGGATTTCAAGGCGCAGACAAATACATGTCTGTACTTCATAGCCCAGATAAACAGCCGCTGACTTGTAAACACATCACTTATACTGTGGCCAGAAGTCAGTTTTACCAACTTGTTAGTATTTACTGGTGAAATGCAGGTGCATGTGTGGCCTTGTATGGGATTGAAATATTCAGAAACGGACACAGAGCATTGACAAAGAGCATCTCAGCGCAACTGTGCAGAAACTACCTGTAGTTTGTGATGAAGAAGACGGATGTCGTGAGACAAATATGAAGGAAAACTGAAAAGAAAAACACCACACTGATGGACTGGGGTGTTTTGTAATATACAGGACAGCTGTCTTTTTTAAAAGTAGGAGGTAAGAGCTTTGGCGGGGTTTTGACTTACCGTGAAGATGAGGATGCTGCTGTTGGCACCAGATGCGGTTGTAAGGTGCGGATGAGGAGCTACTTGTTACAATGGCCCATTTGTGGATGAATCTCCGGTCGGACCCCTTTCGGTCACTGCGCTGCCACTGACTCAGAGGAGACTGTGGACCGGCTTTTATAGGATTTGGCCCCCGCGCGTGCGGCTGTGGCACGGGGCGGGGACTGTGGTGTAGCTCGAGGACACAGAACGTGCGCTTGTTCTCGTCGGTGAAAGGGCGGGAACTCGGTGACACGAGAGAAAATGAGGATTTGGAAAAGCTTTAAATAACCAGAAGGACATAATCAGAGCACAACAACATTAAACAACGTTCGCTGCTTCATATTTAAATTAAAATATAAGTTTAAAAGACAGATTCTGTTTTTTCTGAAATCGCCTCAAAACATAATTCAGGTTTTATGAATAAACACTGAATATTTTTATGGGACATTAATGTTTTCTATTATGATTTCGGGTTGATCATGTAATTCTCCTGAATACATTATCACAGTAAGACCTTCGGGAAATTTCATCTAATCTGACACAAATGTTGATTTGGACTCATGGATGAACTGTAGATGAATGAAGGTCAAAGGTCACAACACAACACAGTTTGGGCCTTTAATGGGATATGTCACTACCTTCTTGAGGGCATTTATTCAAATGTCCACTTGGACTCCAGGATGAACTGGTTAGATGTTTGTGGTCAAAGGTCAGAGTCACTGTGACCTCACAAATTCATTCACTAATGATGACGATTTAACTCAAATATCTATAAAGACAAGATGAATTAGATCCAAATCTTTAACTGCCAACTTCATTGTGATGTGATAATGTTCTGCAAAAACATTAAAACATCCTCTCATGTTGCTTTCAGTGTAAACTGGGTTCAGAGATAGTGGGACATTAACCATTTCCCTGCATGTGTGCAAGTAGAGTAAATGCAACTGGACTCTAAAAGAGCAAATGTTTTCTATGTCAGCAATTTAAAAAATCAAATCTCCATAAAGCCACATTGTTTTTTGTTTTTTTTAATCACATTAATCAAAATTGCTCCATGTCAACATAAATTTTGTCAGAAACCATATTGTGAGCATTGTCCCATGTTTATCAAAGGTGTTGGTACACTGTTTCTCCAACTGAATACCTCTTTCGATCACCGTGGTGCAGGTAGCAATTGGCTCAGGGTCAGGAGTTAAATTAACTACAAAGTGCAGGCACTTGACCTGAGTGTATCCGTTACCATCACAGGTCCCAGGTCATCATCAAATCTGACAGCACATCATTTTGGAGTAATCTCTGGGCGGTCTTGTCAACTTGGAGTTTGTCCAAAGTGAAAACTGAAGCCCTGGGAGCTGTGGCATTCACAGCTGAGCCTCTTCACACGCTCAGCTCCGATTACCTCAGCATGGCTCCCTGATGGAGGCGCATCACTGAGGGCTGCACTGCCCCTTCACCCAGATAGCAACATAAATGTTTTCTTCTGGCCCAGTACACACCCAGTTCCACTGCCTGCATCTGGTCCATGTAAAGCAGGACTGTCAGATGTGACCTCCACATCTGGACAAATTCTGGTGCACACTCAGAAAATCTCCCGGCTGTCAAACAACATTCGTGGATAATAACAACTGCAAATGGAAGTTCACACAGATTGGAGTAATAAATAGTGTAAATAAATAGTAATACATACAAATATATATTCATAATATATCCATAATAGATATAGAAATATATATTGCATCATACTTTTTTTAAATAAAAAATAAAAAAACACCCTCTTCATAAGAATGTTTTCAAATACTTAAATCATATTTATCGAGCTTTAATTTCATTGAAATGAAGTAAAGCGTATAAATCAATTAAAGAGAAGGTTTATACTGTTTTACCTCCTGCCTCCTCCCAGTTCTCCCTGGTGGTCTAGTGGTTAGGATTCGGCGCTCTCACCGCCGCGGCCCGGGTTCGATTCCCGGTCAGGGAACAAACTTTTTCTTACTCTATCATCCGCTTTAATTTGTCATTGTCGTCGTAATTAGTTGTAGTTGTTTTGAGCTGAAGATACTTTTCTGTCGCCGTGAATTTGACATGGACAAAGAATTAAAATAACCTGGCCTTGTTTGATATCCTATATATATATAATAACGAGAAGCCACACAACATTCAACTGACTTTAACTGGAAAAAAGCACAAAAATACTTCATGTAGGTGATATTCTTTCTTGAAACTGTCACAATTACGTGAATGAAAGCAGGTTGCAAAAAATTGGGTTGATTTCAAAAGATCTGTTTACTACACATATATCTCAAAATAAATAAATTACAACATGCTGAGATATTACACATTGAATAATTATTTTGATTAACTGATTAAAATAGGTTTATATTACAAATGTAATACACTCTACTCGTCTAATTTGTATTATTTAACAGTCACAAATACTGATAAAGGAGAAAATAACATTCTTTAATAACTTTACAAGAAAAATAGTCAACTGTATTATCTCATCTCATGTGTTGTGACGTGAGGATCCCCTTTCAAATCCAGATGTATCTCCATTATTTGTCAGACTGCCAGACACCTTGTCCTGTGTGATTCAGACATAAAACAAGTGATGAATACGGATGATGATGATCAATATACTAATGTGTATTACGTGTCTGCTGTTTTGATCCGCTCACCTTCACATTGCTGACCATGTCCTCAAAAGATTTGAAAGTGGAAGAATGTCTGCAGAGAAATATAAAGACAAATGACCCAGTTTTCCTGTCACCTTCTGTCATCTTCTATAGGAACTGCAGAGACAAACAATCACAGGGCTTTACCTCATAGTTGGTACACTTATGGTGTGGCTCAGGGCGCTGGAAAGAAACAAGGGAATTTGATAAAAATGAGAAGTAAGTCTTACAAACAATGCTGAATCAGGAAAAGTATAAAAACAAAGTAGCGAATGGCAAAGTTTTTATTGTTTAATAGCTTTCTATTTAACCAGAATAATCCTGACACACAGTGGTAACTGACTTTAAAATTCATTCATTCATTTATTCTCCTTTAACTTTCACTCACTCACAATGAGCTCAGTTTTCAGGTCAGTCTCACAGGTCTTACCGTGGAGGGCTTGGAAGAGGCAGAGCTCTGTTGAGTTCGCATGAAGATAAGGACAGACATAAAGATTAAGTCACATCAGTTTTAGTTTCCACATGGATGAGAACAACAGGGCAACTAGTGTGATTGGATTATAGTTGCTTAAAACAACAACACAAGACAGGAGGCCTTTGGATTTAAAGTTATACCTCATCCAAAATCTCCTCAGAGTTTAAATTAGTCAGACTTTACTGAGCATAGGTGCTGTGGTCACCTTGAATTTGTGTTTTGTGTGTTGCATCGTCAATAACAGATTTATAATTGTCAATAAATCTCATAAAAAGATCAAAACCAACTAACCTACAGAGCACCATCTGAGAAGGCCTTGTGTTGAGAGGGGCATTCATTTAAAAAAAAAATCTTAAACCTGGCAGGTGATTGGATGAACCGCTTGTCCATCATAAGACACAGCAGGACATAGAGGAAACAACACAACAACATGCTGCAGTCTGGGTTGGCCTGGGTCATCCTGGGTGAGGGATCCCTCCTCTGTTGCTCACCATGAGGTTTCTCTCTTTTTTTTTCCCTGTTAAAAGGGTTTTTTGTTTTGAGTTTTTCCTCAGTCGATGTGAGGGTCTAAGGGCAGAGGATGTTGTTATGATGCTATGTAAAGCCCTTTGAGACAAACTGTTTGTAAAAAAGCAAGAAAAGGTTAGTTCCCTGACCGGGAATCGAACCCGGGCCGCGGCGGTGAGAGCGCCGAATCCTAACCACTAGACCACCAGGGATGTCTGTGACCCCCAGGTCCCTCTGTCAAAGCGCAGTGATAGGTCCCCACCACTGCTACTACCCCAACAATCTAGTCTTTTTATGGGATTATTATGTCTGTTGCCGTATCTGTTGATTCAGTTGTGTTTGAGCATTAAAATAAGACACAATATAAAAAATTCAAAGGTGCCAATAATAAATTGATTGCTATTGTTAATATTATTGGTAAGACAATTCTGCTGTATAAAGGCGGATATATTAAGCCTTTGTTTTAGTTTAGTCTTTGTGAGATGCAGAGGGAAAAGAAGAGCATTCAAGCTTTGTAACCTCACTTTGCATTTCAAAGCATCATTGACATGTTGCCTCCTTGTCGTGACTCTGTTGGTCTCCTATTTGTCCATCTGTCTGGCTGAATTAGCCAAAGACTGCCTGTTTTTTTTCCTCAGACACCTTGATGCACAGTTAGCCCTCAGTCTTTCATTCCCACAAGTAATGTGCAACATTACTGAGAACAAAAACTGCAATCTGAAGCTCATTTCTTCTGCTCATTTTCGTTTGTTATGATTATTTATGTGGAGACGATGATCTGATAAGATTTTGTAACTGCTTGATGCATAAATTTGCATTGATACCAAATTGGTATCTCAAGAACAATACATAGTAGGAAATTAATGCTTACAACACACACCCCATATGAAGTAGATGATCTGATTCAATTTTGTTTTCAAAGCTAAATACATTTGCCCAGTAACAGGTAAAACAAGCCTGAACACAGTAGGTTTGTTTTCAAATTTGTTGCTCTTTTGACAATTAGGAGACAGTAGCTAAAACCAATTTGGAGGTCACCTCATCTCTGCCAGTCTCCTGGTGATGACCACGCCCACACTGGACAGAGCAGAAGACGTCACCTGGCCTGCATGAGAGAGACTGTCCCGTGTCCTCACATATCTGTAGATAAAAAAAACAACTAGTAGTCATGGTCTGAATGGAGGAAAGTCACAGTATTGCCAACACAAATGAGATGCTTTGCAAACAGGACAGTGCATAGAAAGGCAAATGTATGAATTCACACAACGAAATTTAAAAGTCAACAACAAGCTAATATACATCAATGGCTCCATCTGTCCCTTCCACACTCTGATTCAACCAAACCCTTCACGTTGGTCCTGCTGTTCCTGCCAATACTACTGCTCCTTGTGCTAAGTCAGGCTGTAAGGCTATTAATGGGGCACCGATCCTATTTGGCCTGGACAATCCCATCACTTCTTTCTGAGAACAGATTCCTCTTTAGAGTGATAGCACAGGTAATAAATTAGGGAAACCCCTGTGCTTTGAAATGTTGTTTTCTTTTTCCAACAATGATGTACTCCTGATGATGAACACTCACACTGTAGAGTGACTGATGTCCTCCAAAGTGGCAGAGGCTGTAAGATATCTGAAACAAGAAAACAACACGCAAGTAGATGATTATCCCGACTTAAGAGAGAGACCACGACAGCCATTCGTCATTAGTGTGGTTTTCATGGTTATGTAAGCATGTCACACTAAGACAATGTGTGGGAAATGTTCTTACAGTGCTGGGGCTTGTTGTCTTAAATCAGCTAATCCTGGGGAGGTGCATAGTGGATTGTTTAATCATCCAGTAGGCCTTGCTAATTAATTTGTGTTGCAGTCTAAATATGCTATATTTATGAGGATGCACTCACGGGGCTGAGGTTTGGACTTCTTGCCAGCCTTTGGACAGGTTCTGTTTGATGTTACCAAGAGGGCTCATACCCAGCTGCCTCCTGATGTCTGCTGCATATTTTTCTTTGGCCAAAAGCACCTGTCGCAGGGTCTGAATTTCATCCTCTGTCTATGTTAAGTAAAAACACTTTAATCAGAAGAGAGACAAGAGTGGCCAGATGCTGTTGAACACATTTAATTTTATAATGCCTTTATTTATCAGACAATATGATGAATAACCCAGAAGAGAGGCATCACCTTTGAAAGTTCAACCCGGAGAATGTCTAAGTCCTCCTCTGTCAGATCTGACAGTGAACACCCATTGATGGATGTTCCTGTCACCCCTGTGGTGAAGTTTATGGGTGATGGAGCCCCACCAAAACCTTAGAAAGAAGAAAGGGGGTTAAATATATTAAAAATAACATAATTTCTACTTCAAGTCAAACAGTTTTGATTTATAAGCAGTATAATTACATTTGACAGCGTGTTTATTGATCAACTAAAACTGCTCCCAGACAGACAGACAGACAGATAGATAGATAGATAGATAGATAGATAGATAGATAGATAGATAGATAGTCGGTTTAATTCAATAAAACCAGACAGTCGGAGCTGTCCGCGGTGCTGAATTAGCCGCTAACAGCTAACAGCTAACAGCTACCTGTTGCACGCTGTAGCTAACGTTAGCCAGCGTCGACAGCAGCACCGTGAACATCGTATCTGCCGTGGAAACTAAAACTAAATCCACTGCACGGTGCCGTGTGGATGATGAGAGCTGGTCTTACCGGGTCGGTTCATCGCTGCTCACTCAGAGTTTTTGACTCACTAGTCGCCGCCTGTCTCCATCCAGTCTCTGAAACTACCAGGAGGCAGGTAGAGCCAGGATCACAGAGGCTATTATTACACACACACACACACACACACACACACTCACATGCACGCTTACACTCACACACATGCACGCTTACACACGCGCGCGCGCGCGCACACACACACACACACACAATTATGGTAAGTAAGGACAAAAACCACAATTATGAGTATTGAATATTTCCATTATAGCGACTTTATATTTCACAGTCTTGGCCAAGACAAGTAGGTGAAATTAGGCAATTTACAAATACAGTCAAACAAAAACTATAAGATCTACAGGGATCGATGGGAGGCAGAAGATTTGGAATAAGACAAAGCTCACAAACTAACTTCAAATCAAAGAAGATTAGAGATCTTCTAGTGATTAAACCTCAGTCAGACAGTCAGACAGCCACCTGCTGGACTCTGACTGTAGTGAAACCACTCCACTGCAGCCAGGCCATGTTTGAGTTCAGCTGATAAGAGTCTTTCAAATTTCATCTTAGTTTCTGTATTAAAATAATATATTGTGGCTCCATAATTTATGTAGGAGAAGAGGAACTATATGGATGTTAAAGTTAATTATAAGTGAAACTGTAAAAAATATTCAGTTTTGAGCACAAATTCTTAATTGAATGAGATTACATTTGTATCATTAGCAAAATGTACTTAGTCATTCAGTCATTCATTCACAAAATAAATCAGACGTTTTGTGAGTAGGACATAAAAAATCTCTCCACAAATGTGTGTCATTTTTCTTTTTTGTGAAATACTAGACAATTTCACCTCTTTAGACCTTAACCAATAATAATAATAATGTTTAAAAAGCAAATCACTCTTAAATGTAACTGCTAAAAACTGATCTAAAATCTGAGATGTGAGATGTAAAGCCCCAACTTCATATTTCTTTTTAGTGATGGGTCACAGACTAAAACATTTCTGAGCCACTGGCTTAAGCAATGTATTGTATTTCATAATCTTGTATATTTTTTGTGTAAAACCTGCAAATAATAACTAAAAAATATATCTGTCATCAGTAAAAAGTACAATATTTCCCTCTAAAATCTTTACTCTGTCACAGTAAATGTATTTAATCACATTCCACCACTGTATTTATGCACAAAGTCTTTAGAGGTAAGCACCAGTTTTAATTCTCATTTAGTAAATGCAATTTATCCACCTTTATAATTAATTCAAGGAAAGGACATTAAATGTTTAATGAAATATTAACCACAGAGTACAATTATATTGTTCATTCCAAGCACTTGAGGTGATGAGGTGCCACTCAACTGCCCAAATGGCACAAGCAGCTTTATTTAATCTCACAGTGCTTTAAAAGCAACAGAGACAGCAGTTCAATGGTTGGTTGGATGGTTAATTATTCCCTTTTCTCCAGCCTTGTTTAGCCTCAAGTGAAAAATATTTAACAAACTCACATGCATGTTGCTGAAAAGCCTGAAGTGTTGGGCAATAGTCTCTGTGAGTTAGTGTTTTGGTTGGCAGCTCACTCATCAGGACAACACATGGTCGCTATCTGTCCAGCACATGACAAATCTAGCAACTAGCTATTAGGGAGATTTTGCTGATCATGGTTAAGGCAACTGAGAACAGAGTTATGTTGAGGATGTTTATTGAAGCTCGGCCGAGGAGAACACAGGAATCATTAATACCATGTAATGAGTCTTTATTCAGTTTATGCCCTTCCCACAAATAATCTAAACCCCATATTTAGTCATATCTCATACACAGAGGAATGGCTTGTATTTAATATTCCTGGGCTGGAATAACATTAGGTAGATGAAGTGAGTTGTTCTGTAGATCAAAGACAGAACGCTGCACATCACACGGGTTTTTTATGACATCTGAGACACTTTATATCTGCAGGAGCCCAGAATCCCAAACTCATTCTCACATCAGACTTTTCAGAGCTAAGACCTCTGTGCAGCTTGGACTAAACTGCTCTCTGTTTAGTTGTTTTCTTGATATCCAACTATATTGTGTGTGGGTGGGGGAAGCAGGAAATCTACCTATAATTTTACCTATAATGTATAATTTCTACCATGTTTTTCTGTTACATTAGTCACTTTTTTAATCAGTTACATTCTGCACAAGGTTACATTAAAGTGTGTAGGAGACGGAAACTTACCTTGTGTCTTTTAAGTTGTAGACTTCACCTTACTTGTTCTCTAAATTGCATGTGTTTTTTCAACTTTCTCTGACTAAAGGTAGTTCAGTATCATTTGCTGTATTGTATTTGTTGTATTTTTAGTTTGACTTTTTAATGGTTTGATTCTAAAATGAACTCTTACTTTGTGTTCTTTGGGCACAATGTTGGGAAGAAAGTTCCCAATACATAAAGTCCTGATGTCTAAATTTTCACAGGCTTCAAGTGGAAAGACACCATTAGAAACTGGTTCACGCTAATAAGACATAATTTGTAGGATGATGTGAGGTACTTTTTTTTTTTTTTGGAAAAGTAGTTGGAGAAATCCACCAAACAAGGAAATGACTATGACTTGTGCATAAGCACAAGTTTTCAGTTGTGTTCCAGAGACAACATGACCTTATCCTTTTGAAAAAATAAACTCTATTGCATTGAACTTGTGGACTTTTTCTTTACTTTTTGACTTTTTGAAGACTCCAATAGATGTGAAACTCTGTGAACTTCTGACCATCCAGCAGCTGAATGGCTTGTGTTCTGGAGAAGCCCAGTTTTCATGGTTGCCCTGCTTCTCAACCAGAGGCCCAGACTTTGCTGTCAAGTATTGACAGTATTGGCAGTATTTTGCTGTTAAGTACAAATGTGAGATGCTTATTTCACTAAAGTAATTCAGTTTCCTCTTTACATGTCATTTCACTTTTAACTTTTTTTTGTTTGAGTTACTTTGCAAAGGCATACTATTGATAAATTATTATTATTTTATTATTATATATCCTCATGAATACTCAACCATGAATAAGTAATAAGCAATTTTACCAGTTGCAATTGATTTTACACACACACACACACACCATCAAACACACACTGTTTGATGGTAATACTTCAAACAGTACTTTTGAATGCAGGATGTTCACTTGCTTCTACTTACCTGAGCTCTTCTTCCACCCCTGCAGATGTGATATAGGTTGGATGTTTTATGTACAAATGCTCCCTGCTTATTGCCACCAATGTGCATGTGCATTATATTTTCATGTGTTTTTGTGTGTGTGTAGCCTTCCTAAGTTCAGTTAACAAGATTTGAACAATTTGATAAGGACACAAGTCAAAATGTTCATGAACATTTATTCAACAACAGCAAATCAGATCAATGATCCACTTGTTTTCTTCCAGACACACAATTACCATGCTACAACATAAACGGTAAGTTTTATACTTTATATGGGCCAAGTGTATGTACAAGCCACCTTAACCATTAAACCATTCCTGGCAAAATGTAATGGTTACATTACAACACTATACCAGTTAAAATTAATGCTAATCATCATTTGAAACATGACAAAGTATGAAATAAATAAAATTCCAAAAATGCATCATATAACCATTTCACTATAGTTACACTATATACTATATTATCTTTTTGTGGAGTCATTTCCTGATCATTGATCCATTATAATTTTTTTAAACACACAGTGCATTCAACTTAGAACATTTACAGTAGCATTTTTCAGTATCTCAATGAAAAAGCCATGACAGGAACATCTATGTTTCATAAAGGGTTACAGGAAACATCATACAAGGGCCACAGAGGTCAACATCCATACTGTTAATAGCAGAGGGTGGGCAACAGGAGCTCACCAATTGTAAACCATTGAAACACATTATTAGCAGTTATGAAATGACAAAGTGGCAAAGATGTTCATGGCATTCTATGGCAATTTGCAAATATCTTTCAATATATGCAAATTTAACAGTATGAAAAATCTATAGAGTCATTATACTCAGAGCTGCCTGTAGGACTGGCTCATGGATGATACGCCTCACAAGCTCCTTACTCTACATGGATTAAAAAAAAGTCAAAAATGCTAACAATCACAGCATTGGACAAAATCTCAGTCATCAGACTTCAGTTCAAAACACAAGGACTAAAACATGATGAAGTGAATGTTCCTCCCAATCTGAAATATCCCCATGTGGATATTCTGTCAGTTTTATTCCCCAAAATAACTCTGTAACATGTTTTTTTTTTTTTTTCAGTTTAATTTTCAAGACAGACACCTCCCTCGCAACCAGGGCTGCTGCTGCTGCTGATAGAGATCTGTCATTTCTACCTTTGAACAGCTCTGATCAGAGTCAGACAGATCACCTGGAGCTCCTTGGCTTCATATAGCACAAAATCAATAAGTAAACAAAAATAACTGCCACAGTTAGACTAAATGAATGTCTTTAACTCTCAGTGAGTTCTGATGTCTTCAAAACGGCTTTGACAAAAAAGGAAAGACAGCAGCAGCCCAGCATTATTCCAATAATCTAGGAACTAGGTTTGATCCACTAATGAAATCTACATCATTAAAATGTTAATTATCAATAAGGTTCATTTAAAAGCAAATACTTAAGATTTATGAATCCAATGTCATTTCACATTTTTGAAATAAATGACATGTAACAGCTACTATGTCAAAAAAGTTGTATGAATTAATTGTTAGTTCTGGCTGGAAACAATATGACATACATTATTAATCAATATAAAAGTTACCTCTTCAGTGCAGCAGGAAAAAGGGAAAATAGTAAATATCCTGCAAGGATAAGCTGAAATAAAGCTGTGGCAGAAAAAAACTGTCCGCAAATAAAGCTCTGTGCTGTAACAACCTCATGATTCACTTTAAAAACACTCAGGGGGCAAACAAGAGACAAACAAGCACAGTGCCAAAGACATACTGGAGGTCTGGTGATGGCAGGTGGCATTTTCAACTAAAACGTTATTGATTGCAAATCAGAAGTGAAAGTAGTACTGATATATGACAACATTGTTGAAGGTTTAATGATGGCGCCGCCTAACCCAACAAACTGATCCCTCCAACCTGCATCTCCCTGAGCCATGGCTCTCCTTCCCTACAGCATAAAACATCACATCAACATCACTTCTTCCTCCTCCTTGTGAACTGTACTCATATGAACATATTGCACATATGTATGCACCTACATTATGAGTCTTGCAAAGTAAAAATGTTGCAAACAATGTGGAGACCATGTTTTATAAACAGTGCATGCTACACCATGATGCAAAATATGGGAGAGGGGAAGTGGGGTAGGCGACCTGTGTAGTTAAAGGCCAAGAAATACAAAAGAAGAAATAAAAAGGAAACAATTTAGTTGTTTCTCTTTTCTTCTCGTACTGGGGGGGTGGGGGGGGGGGGGGTAAGGTAAATAGGTGGACCAATCAGGGAGGGGTGTAAGGGATGTGATTTCATTAGTTCCTTTCATGGGCCATGCTTACTAGTCCCTCTCCTCCACATGGCTCCCTTTCTAAAGTGGAAAAATGGATTGCCCCTTTCTTTTGTCTCATTGAGGTGGAGCAGGGAAGCAGGCAGGACCACAGGCCAGGATTGATGGAAGCGGAGGGTTAGTTGAAGCCGGTGTCAGTGTGGTAGGAGTGGTGCCCATCTGATGTTAACTGGGTTGTCTCTGTTGCTGAAGGTTGCAGCACTATAGGGTCACCACCAGCCTCTGTTTGACAAAAGGGAAACAACATTTTTAGTCTCATCCTGTTAGTGACTGGCCACCAAATTCAAAGTGGGAGCAGCCACACAGTTTGTTGGGGCTCACCTCTCTCATCAGACTGCAGCTGAGCCTCCAGGTCCTCAGGGGACACATAAAAGTCCTGGTCCTGGCCCTCCCGAGGCCGTGGTTTACATTTTCCACAGCAGCAGTTGCAGCAGCAACACAGGCAGCAACAGAAGTAGCAGCCAGTAGCCAGGCCGCAGAATACAAACAGAGCCTGGAGCAAAGCAGATTCAGGGGAGGAAGCAAAAATAAAGAGAAAGGGATAATGGAAAGTGGGTGAGTGGAAGGAAAAGAGGCATAACTGGAAAATGTACAGAGTAAATGGTGCAGGTCTTTCCTCTGTCTCACCTTTGCCCACCAGCTTGAAAGGACAAAGTAAGTGTTAACATTCTCCTCTCCAAACTGCTCAGCCACGTACAGTCCCAGGGAACCATATTTGTCGTAAATATTACGCTTCGTGGGGTCGTTCAGAATCGCATGGGCGTTGTTTATCTCTTTGAACTTATCTGCTGCTTCTGGATTGTCTGGATTCTTGTCAGGGTGGAACTTCAACGCCAGCTTCCTGTGTAGGAGAAAGCGGAAAACCACAAATCAAACAGAGGCGATCACCTTTGTGACACAGCTTCTCTGTGGCGGCGAGGTCAGCTAAGTCACAGACTTAAGTCTCACCTGTAAGATCTCTTAATGTCATCCGTTGTGGCCATCTTGTCTACTCCCAACACATGGTAGAGAGACTCACCAGCGGTGGACAGAGAGCGCTGCCTCTGCTGCTCAGCCATGATGCCTCACGTCCACAGGCTGGGCACAGAAACAGAGAGATAAATGCTCCACAAGCAAACCCTAAAGGGCCAGATCTGGTTATCATGATACATCTGTTTATGAAGAAAACTAAAATGAGGCCTGTGTGATTGAATCCTCCCCACTGCGGGCAACAGCTGATCCAACGCTGGTTTGATTATATGCAACTGTCCTGCACATGCTACGTATGGAAAGACCCGGCTCTGCATGAAATTTAGGGAAAAGTAGTCAAAAGGGACTATGTGCTGCTAAATGTTGGATTTATGACATATTCCTGCCCTGATCTAATGTTCTCAGATTTACAGTGTATTTGCACAAATGATATAAATCATCCTACATGATACTGTGGCTGTGACATCTTGGCTGGACCACTGACAGCCTCTGCTGCTGTAAGTAAATCAGCCCCTGACATCCATACATTCAAGGGTGCTGCAAGAGAGCAAGGTTTATCGGGTTGATGCTGCAAGTTTAAAAACAAAAAACAAAAAAAAAAACAAAAGGGTAAAGCCATTCCTGAGGATATAGCTGCCTCCCAATGGGTGTCATCTTGAAATGAATAGCCACTGGTGTGTTTGAAGCCCTGTATTTGAAGCGCAATTTCACCATTTTCGCCGCAAACTACCTGTTCTGTCAAGTGGGTGTCAAATATCTCTTTGTTCCGAATCTCATCCCGTTGTAAATAGTCTATAAGAAGGATTAAGTCTCTGAGAATACGATGCTTGGAGCATAATCTCTGTGCAAGCACCATCATCATCATCAGCAGCAGTAGCAGCAGCAGCCAGGCTATAGCGCACAGCATCCATGTTGGTTTGCTTCCTGGCCTGCTCTTGATGCGAGACAGGGATGGAGCATCAGCAGTAATTTTCAAGGGCAAAGGCCAGTGAGTCGAGGAGGCATAAAGGGTCGACATGCAGGGGAAGACTCACCTTTCAGTCGGCTCTGATCTGCTGCAAAGACTCGCGATCCCAGTGGGTTGTGATGTTGGAGAGTGGAGCGTGACTATGGCCGCATCTCGCACGTACCCGGACCCTCTCTGCCTCTCACTACACAACCATGGACAGCTGCAGCAGTACGTCGACTCCGCCCACTCCCCCAACCCCCCATGGCGACCCGACGTGCGCGTGCACGAAGCGAGTGCAATAATGATGATGGTGATGATGATGGGAAAGGATGCAGGATGCAAAGGCTTGAACAATCACAGAAACTGTAATATCAGCACAGGTCAGTTCAAACAACAGATGCAGATGCAGATCCAGGTTATTTATTTATTTATTGCATCTGGATCAGGTCTGGGAGGATTATTTGGTCAAGGCTAGCTGTTTCCCCCTGTTTCCAGTGTTTATGCTAAGCTAGGCTAACAGGCTGCTGGATCCAGATTCATGAGAATAGTGTTAAATCTCTTATGTAACTCTTCTACAAGCAAGATTAGATTGTGCTGTCTAGTAGTGCCACATTTTCTCGGGTGCTTTAAAGTTTGTCAGACTGTCAGAAACCTTACCACACCACAACAGGTACAAGTCTTAATTCTAGTGTGCACCTGGCAACTGTGTCTAAGTCAAACAGTTATTGCTTAAAGGTGCCTTTAGGGTTACTCAGTTCAGAAATCTATACACTGTCAGTATAAATCCAGTATATAGGCCTTTCTACACAAGACTGATACCAGCATTAGTAATTCACTAGTTCAAATTTAAATGTGGACTATAATCCAGGGTATTAGTTAGTTTGTGAAGTGGATGGAACTAATTTCTGCACTGAAATAAACTATTTATAATAAAAGGATAGTGGGATCTTAAATATTTACCTGTCCTGTATGGAAAACTAAACTCACACACACTTTGGAGTAATGGTTACAAAAAGTTATGGTCTCATGATTTACACTTCTTTTTTTTTTTTTTAAACTTTTGCTGCAGCTATATTACTAGGTGGATGATTCAACCCTAAAACCATAAAGACTTTTGCCTGTGTCTGGTCTTTCAGCTGTTGTCAAATATCTGACTTTCCCTTTGTGAGTGGGACAATCTACCAAATGGGGTGTCACGCCTGGTTAATCCACAGCGAAAGTAGGCCAGATGCCTGGGGTCCAGAACCCGTCCATGGGCCCCTGAAAGACACAGTCTTTTGTTTTGCAGCATCTCAACCAAACTTCTGTTCCCAGACCCAAATAGAGCCCAAGTTCTTGAAACACACACAAAGGTACCAATATGATACTGCAAAGGTCACCACAACCATTTTTAATGTTATCAATTCTACCTGTGGTTTTCCTAATGTATCAAGGGTCGGCAATAAATAGGGCCTATTCATGTGATCACATCATGTAATTCATAGGACATTCAAATACAAGGCCATAGCTAAGAAACCCTCATACCATCATTCAAATACTTCCTTTGTATTAACTCTTCCTTTTCCTCTCTCTAAGATCACAAGACTCTTGGCACATTGATTACCTTCTATGTTTACTTTTCACAAGGGTATGAAAAGTAAACAAAATTAATAATTGTGCTTTTTAAAATCACTTCTCTATGTAGCTATATATTGTATATACATTACAGAACAGCTTCAGTTGTGTATAATTCACTGCACATTAAGTGTTAGATCTTTCCTTCTGCTCTGTGCATGTGCACCATGGTCACCTTAATCTTCATCGTGCAAATGTAAATTATTACATGAGATGAGAACAGAGATTTATTCTCATGTTGATGTTTGGTACATTTTTGATTGTAATTAAAATATGTTCAAAAGGACCCTTGTGAATATTGATATATTTCTCTCCCTTACATGACACTAGGCTTCTTACTTACTTAGACATTAGTTGTTTTTAATATCCTAGCCCTGGTGTGAATTGATGCTGGACTGAACCGTATGCAGGTCAGCCATGATGGTAGCCCTCAATTATTAACATATTAAAAATATTAAAGTAATTTATTTTCTGATGCAAATTTACAAGTCAGCTTTCCAAAACAAACAAACAAACAATCAAACAAAAAAACATGCACTGAATCTGGGGTTTGGATGTGAGGAAGGCCATAACATCATCATCATTCCTCCTCCTCCTCATCAAACCAGCCAGTACTTCCTCCCGTGTTGAAGCAGTTATGTATGAAAACACCTACATTCGCTATATTTCTTCACCCATTTAACTGAGCTGTTTCCTTTCACCTGCTGATATAGATAAAGGTAAATAAACACATATATATATTCGTGATTTGGACAATTCACTGACTTCGCTGACTCCGACTGTTCCTCGGCAACCGTGACGTCACTTTGCCCACCAATCGAGGAGCTCGCAGGGCCGACGCTCCTCTCGCGAGATTATCACAGCTAGCTTGGTTAGTTAGCTAGCCGCGAAAAGCTTGATTGTGGACCCTCATTTTACAGGTTGTTTTAATTTTACTCTGAAAGCGCCGAGAGGACCGCGCGTCGCCGTTTCATCGCTGTCTTCTCACGCCTGCGAGAAACGATAATCGCCGGACCTCGTGTTTGCACGGTGGGTTGTGTAAACGCACACACACCGCTAACTAGCCAGGAGGAAATGGGTTTGTTTTGGAAGCGTCGGGCAATTTCTGAATTATCTTCAGTGACACTAACAGGCGTGTAAACGCTATTTCGGCGCAGAAATGACAAATGCTCCCGTTTTGTTATTAATTGTTGCCTGAAAGCGCGTGTGTTCTCTGTTTGTGTTCAATTGTTAATACCTGTCTGTGCACGGTTGTAACGTTTCTGTTCGTGTAGGTACAAACTGTGACCGAGCCGTGTCAGTCTTGCTCACGTTTTGCTGTATTACCAGTGGATTCATTACTTTTCAGCATCCCAATGATGAGTTATGCTGAAAAGCCAGAGGACATCACAAAAGAAGAGTGGATGGACAAACTGAACAATGTTCATATACAGAGGGCGGACATGAATCGGCTCATTATGAATTACCTGGTGACAGGTGAGACATCCAGCCTGCAGCTAACAATTATCATCATTATGAATAAAACTACCATTTATTTTAAACCATGACATCAATTTCTTCTAATTTTGTTTTAAAATGCCTGAAAAATGTCTCTCAACAGTTTCTTGAAGGCCATGTCATGAGATTGGCTGTTTCTGTGTGACTGAAGAGACCAAAACATAATGAATTTTCTATAAAGAAGTAAAGCAGGAAATTCTCATGAATGACAACCTGGCACTGGAAAGTTGAACTAACTTAAACAATAGATTGGTTCCACAACACATTGTACAAGTGACAAGTGCATAGGATTCACAACTGAAAAGAGGGCCAGAGAATCCCAACCACCGGAAATTGCTGAACTCACTTCATTGCAATGTGTCAGTCTTCAAGCCTTCAACAGGATTTCAAGGGCTGAAATATAAAGTGGTTAATTGATTATAAAATTGAGCATCTGATCATTGCAACTCTATTCCTAACTGTCATTCATTTCTTTGTGTCTATCTGTATCTGTTTCACATGTTTCTAGAGGGTTTTAAGGAGGCGGCGGAGAAGTTTCGGATGGAGTCTGGTATCGAGCCGAGCGTGGACCTGGACTCTCTGGATGAAAGGATAAAGATCAGAGAGATGATCCTAAAGGGACAGATACAGGAAGCCATTGCACTCATCAACAGCCTACACCCGGAGCTGCTTGACACCAATCGTTATTTGTATTTTCATCTGCAGGTACATTTGCACACATCATTTCTATTAGTAGCTCTGATCACAATGTTTGTCTCTGTGAACTGGAGACTGTTTGGTTTCATGTTAGTGGCAGACAGATCTCACCCTGAGATTTATTGGGGGTGAAATTTACAGACTTTGTAAACATAAAAGAAGATATCCTCACTTGACAGCAGTGACAGTAGGGCACGGCAACAGTATTAAAGTGTAGTGAGAAATACTTCAGTGTAACATTCTCCATCCAGTGTCAGAAATAACCCAGGCTGCCACCTTTCCAAGTTAAATAAGAAAACATAATGATGCTTGACACAGTCTGTTCAAGGCTAACCTTCAATATTCATTAATGGTCTTTATTCTCATTGCAGCAGCAACATTTGATTGAGTTAATCAGGCTAAGGGAGACTGAGTCAGCACTGGAGTTTGCCCAGACACAACTGGCCGAGCAGGGGGAGGAGAGCCGAGAGTGTCTGACGGAGATGGAGAGGACACTAGCCCTTCTGGCCTTTGACAACCCAGAGGAATCGCCCTTTGGGGACCTGCTCAACATGATGCAGCGGCAAAAGGTGAGAAATCATTTTTATTTTGATTCACTCTACTAGTCTACATTTTCAGGTTTCTTGTTTTGTCTGTCCAACAGCCCAAAACCTGAATACATTCAATTTACTAAGATATAAGACAGAGGAAAATCCTAGAGCTTCATTTTGCTTTCACACTACAAACAAACAGCACCACTTAAAAGAAGACCACTTCTATTCAGGTGGTATTGATTCGGCTGTTAAGTCTGCCACAGACTTCATTTACCAACTTTCACAAAAGCCTGCATGAACCAAACTAATCAAGTAAACACGTCTGAGTTTGTTTGACCTGAACCAAACGCAGTAAGTGTGAATGCAGCGAACACCTGGAACCATGATACTGAACTCAAAAGTGTGTGAGTTTTCATCTAAGCATTTGGAATATACTAAATAAGTAATTGTGAAAAAAATGTATTGATTCCATTTTGGCTGCAACACATCTCTTGATGCACAGGTGTGGAGTGAGGTGAACCAAGCTGTGCTGGACTATGAAAACAGGGAGTCGACACCCAAACTGGCTAAACTCTTGAAGTTACTGTTGTGGGCACAGAATGAGCTGGACCAGAAGAAGGTGAAATATCCCAAAATGACTGACCTTAGCACGGGCACCATCGAGGACCCCAAGTGAACATAACGGAAAAGAACCACCACCTTCCACATCTCCTTAATTTATGATCAGTCAGTGACTGTGTGACAACCAGGTAACATATATGTATAAACAAATTTTACGTTGTTTTTTTTTTTTCATGTTTCATTCATGAGAATTAAGATTTAACTCATTGTGCAAACTGTAAATTGCTGTATTTGCAAAGTGAAGAAATTATTTAGTTTAAATACTGATCCTGGATTTTTAGAAAGGTCTTGGAGACAACAAAATTCAAATTGCTGTTTTATATTTTGACTTTCTAAAGCCTAAGCCAGTAGTATTATTTATTGTGACTTCATTTCCCTGCTGAGAAATTATTTTGCCAGAAAGAGAGTTGATGGTATAGATAGACAATGTTAATACTATGATGTGAGGAGCCAGAATAAAGGCTCAGCTTGTTGTGGTTCAAACTTTAAAACAGCAGATATACAATTACCCTTTTTAACAAAGATATGTTAAGATTGAGATGACAAACTAATCTCAATTAAATTAAAATCTAAATTTCTTACACAAGATGTGAATATTTTTCAATTAAATGGAAAGATAGACTTTATTAATGTAACATAATTTTAATTAATATAATATTTTACTGTTTTATTGAGTATGATGTTTGAAAGTGTCCTATGAAGTCAACAGTTTTCTTTCTACACCTTAAAATTAGATTGTAGTTTTACCGTATGTCTATGGGATGAATTGCCTTGTAAAATGACGTGTGCTTGAGAAGGTGAAATAGGTGAAATCAGAGGTGGTTTTCTTACTGAGTTCAGCCCCCGTCATGATACAAAATGCTCCTGTTTGGTTTCATGTTACAGGGGTGTTGAGGTTAGGACAATACGCTGCTCTAGTTGAGAAATGCTAAGGAATGAGGGGGCTGTTATGGCTGTTTTCTAGTTTAAACTCTCATATTTAAAATCCAGTCAGACCAAGAAATGATTTTGTTCATTGGCTTTGTTTTGATAATTAAGAACAATGACCAAAAGCATTGAAACTTTGAATCTGAACTGGCCGGTCACAGAACCTGTTGTCTATTTTGCCACTTTCAAAACTGTATTTTCACTTTAACTGCATGTAAGTGTATCCCTTTTTTTTTTTCTTTTTCAATGGGGAAAGGCAATTGTTTATTTTGTTTGGTTGGTTTACTTTTATAAAAAAAACAAAAAAAAAACAAACTTGCTGCTAGTCGTCCATCCTTAACTTCTTTTAAGGTTGTATCATCTTTATAGATATTGGCTTTGAGACCCAGAGAGCTCACATCCCTTTTATTATTCAACATTTTTAATATCAGATTTGCAATTATTAAAATAAACAAAACTTTTGTGAACCATAAAAGAGCTGTTTTTCATTTTGAGTTTTCAGTGTGCATGTGTGTAAATTTGAAGGGTACAAGGCACTTGTTGGAGAAGGGTTATTCCACAAAAAGGTGCTTCAAGCTCTTGATTTGACAGATTTTATCATGGGTGCACAGTAAAGCAGGACACTTGCCACAATGAATGCGCCTCTGTCCTCTAGTATGTAAATGTTAAAGCCAGTAAAACCACCAATCAGACTTCTGCTGCCAGTATTGCAAATCACATCCTTGTGTTCCTGCGAGTCTTGTTCCAACAAGTTTTACTCGTTTGGCCTGTCTGCCTGAGGAAATGAGGTATAGCTGAGGCACACCTCTCGGTGCTGGACCTTTGCTCAGATATAGAGTTGTCTGAATGGCTGACAAGTGCAAATCAGGAGACAGCAGGAATGGCTTCAATGGTTCTCTGTTGGATCTTTACACAACCCATGAATCTACCAAAGAGGAGCCAGAAAACCAAACCCTGTGGCCCAGGTGAGACTGCAGAGCACATAGAAAAAAACATTATAATTTCATTTAGACTGTTTAGTGGTTCTTAACAACTTTATTCCAACTTGTAGTTTTCTATTTCAGTTTAGGTTAGGTAGAAATGTGAAACAACACATTGCCTTCATGTGTATCAAAAATGAGCATAATGTGAACCATGTATGGTGACTGAAATAAATTCCAGGCTGCCTTCACGTGTTGTACCTTCACATGTTACATGCTATTTGATAAGTCAAAGACAGACAATAATTTTGAGTAATTATAAGAAAAGATTGTGTGATTCCTGCTTTTAGTGATTGAAAAATATCTTTGTTGATCAAGCAAAAAAAAAAAAATCATTTTGGGCTGTGAGGGATTGTGATGGACATGTTTCAATGTTTCCTGACAGATCAAGGAATTGAGAAACTTAGACAGCTGAATTTGGCTGATGAGAATGATCATCACTTGCTGTCCTACCTGCATGTCCTCTAACCAAAATGACAAATGCTGCTTGGTCTTGTTCACCTGGAGGTTGTGTCTGAGTCATGAACTAGATGAACCATAGTAGTAATGCAGTCAATGACATGCTACAGTGGCTGTGGACTTTTGTGTGTTTAGCCCGTTCTTTAGTCACAGTCACACTGGTCAGTCTTCACCAGATGTGCATTATGATCCCTGTCTAATTAGAAACTGTTCCTCTTCGTGCTTGTGTAGAACTCAGGCTCGAAAATGGATCCTGATGCTGTTCATAGGCACCTGCCTCCTCTACTGTGCCAGGATGGCCATGCCGATCTGTGCCGTCTCGATGGCAGCCACTTTTCACTGGAGTAAGATCGACTCTGGGCTGGTTCTGGGTGGATTCTTCTGGGGTTACTGTTTCACACAGATCCTGGGAGGACATTTCAGTGACAAGTGAGTAATGAAGCTGGGAAAACATGCACGACCTCTCATATTTGTTTTTATCTCATGCATCACCAAGAACAAAAAATATAAAGAAAGAAAATATCCATACACAGGGTGTATTACTCACAGGGTGAGTAATACTGTCACTCACATGCTTCTTGAACAATGAGGTAACAACCTTCATGGTATATTTACTGTTCAGTTTAGAGTTTTAGGATTTAACTGTGAATGACTTGTGATATCAGAGTGGGAGGAGAGTGTGTCCTGTTCATCTCTGCAGCCTCGTGGGCTCTGATCACAGCTGCTACTCCTCTTATGGCCCAGCTGGGCTCTCACACCCTCACTCTCATGACCATGGCCAGATTCCTTATGGGACTATTGCAGGGTGAGTACTACACTGGTTACTGTATGGAAAGAGGCACCCAAAGGAGTAGGTAAACATTTTGGGAAATATGTGTTTTCACTATCTTGACAGAGTTACATTGGAACATGGATACCACTCAGATGTCTATTCACTAAATATAAGACTGCAGCCAGCAGTCTGTTAGCTTTGCATAGATACTGGAAACAGGAAACAGCCAGCGCTGTCCTGCACTAACAGGATCTGGTCAGAGATGCTGAAAGGCAGATTTCTGATATTCCGACACACCTTTAACATAGTATGAAGAAAAACAATAAATCCTCGAACTTGAGAGGATGGTTTAGAAACTTGAAGTGGAGAAAGTGTTGTTTTAGTCTGAAAAAAAAAAAAGCTTAATCCATTTGTGTTTAAATTTTTTTCCTAAATGTTGACGGAGCTGTCCAAGCCCACAGATATTACATGAATTTTAGAGCATCTCATCGTGTCTTACAGGTGTATTTTTTCCGTCTTTGGCCAGCCTTTGTTCGCAGCGTGTAGTGGAAGGGGAGCGAGGCTTTTTAATGAGCACCATGCACAGCGGAAGTCATCTTGGGTATATTGTACACACACACACACACACCAATCCACTTATAAACACAGTAGCTATCTCTGTTGACAACTCTGTTTTTGCTCTTTGTGGATGTTCCAGGACACTGCTGGCAGGTGGGATGGGCTCTGTGATGCTGGACCTTTATGGCTGGGAAAGTGTGTTTTATGGTATTGGGATCCTCTCCGGACTGTGGGCACTCATTGTTTGGAAGTATTTATTAAAAGGTAACTACACAGTCAGTCACATAGCTCCAGAGTATCAAAGTGATCATATGTTGTCACTTTCACTTGATACCACTTTGGTCCAGACGGAAACAGCTTGATAGCTATTGGACAGATTGTGGTAAAATCTTGTGTATCTATTGTCCCCAGAGGATAAATACTAAATAACATTTCCTCAAGTGTCACCATGAAGTTTGCCTTTTTTGTTTGCATGGAAATGTCATGACAACTGCTGGAGGAAATCTGATACATACATTCACGTAACTCATGTAAACCATGTATGGTCTTGTTTTTACTATGTGGCTGAATGATGTCAACAGTGCAACAGTGACTCTTATGGCTAACAACAGTATAATATCGTGTCCAACCTGTGGCTCAGGTGAAGTTACATCCAAGCAGCTGGAAACAAGTAATGACTTAAAATGGAGTCCATCGCGCTGGTTGAGTCTCTTTAAGAAGTCGCCTGTCTGGTACAGCTTATGTTCTTTACCTCTTCACTATTTACCAACAAGTAATAATGCGAGTGTGTTAACCTTACCACCTCTCTCTCTGTTTCTCTGTCTTCCTCTCTCTCTCTCTCTCTAAGGGCCATGATGTTTGCTCACATGTGTATGTGCAGCACATCCTACACTTTACTGTCATGGTTGCCAACATATTTTAAAGAATCCTTTCCACAGGCCACGGTATTTACTTCCTTTGTTTTGTGTCATAGGTGTTGATGTAAACATGTTGAACCTGCTCTGATAGCCTGGGTTTTAGACTTAACATAGTTTAAATTCCATTTGATGACTGGTTATTTTTTTCACACCAACTTGTCTATTCTTGCAGGCATGGGTGTATAATGTAGTCCCATGGCTAGCTGCAATTATATCAGCGCTAGTGGGAGGATATGTTTCAGATTTTCTCATCAACCACGGTATCAAATTAGGATAATTATTTATTTATTACAATGGTATGTCAGAGTAATTTCAATTTAAAAGAACTACGCCTTACGCCTTGTTTTTTTCTACAGGTTATGGTATCGCATGTGTGAGAAAGATAATGCAGGTTAGTGTGGAGAAACTGTTTTATCCAATGTATAAAGTGGGAAAACTGAGAGTGTAGTGTGAGGTACGTCCTAACTAGCCACTGGAATATTGTTGGAATTTTTTGCACTCAGTGTTTGAAACATGTAATCACAAGTCTTGAAGCTTCCCGAGGCTGAAAGATACAGTACATGCATGTGAAACAGTACATGTTCACGGTATGTGTACATTTATACCTTTCCGTAAAATGCACAAAACAACACAACGCTAATGCTTTTTAATGCACAAATGTTCCATACAAGGTACAAACAGCCTCACTCACAGATTGGTGAAGTTGTTTGAGTCCTGTGTTTTGAATATTGGTTGTGTGGCTGCATTTTTGTTTGAATATCTTATCTGCATGTCTCTTCCTCTCTCCCTCCCCAGTTCTTTGCCATGGGAGTATCGAGTTTGTTTATTATGCTCCTATCTGGAGGTGTATTTACATCCTTTACCTCTGCAGTGGCTTTTGTCTCTGCCGCTGTGGGTGTATCCACCTTCACCAGCAGGTGCGTGATTAATAAACTGCTACAAACTTAATTCCTATGAGAATGAAATCTAGACAGATGGATACTGGATTTTTTTAAGCTGATATTGAGCTGATATTTGGTAATTAAGGCAGTAACACTGCATCTCTAAATTGTGTGAGATCTACTTTGTTATTTCTGTGCTACAATTACTTGTCACTTATTGGCCAACATACACACTGATATATGTCTATAATGAGGTAATATTTCCCGATATGTCGACAAATTTCTGTTACGGTCAAAATTTCCCATGAAAATGTGCTTGTCCCTGTCAATACTTTCTGACTTTACTATAAAATACCATTAAAAAAATTTGAGTTTTAAAAAATAATGATAGGAATACATTCAAATGATTGCACAAATCAGTTTTATTTTTAAAAAAAAATTGGGGTTAGGGTTAGTAAATATTTTTCCGTGTTCAATGTGCTGTAAACACACACACACAGTTGCAGTTTCCTGTTAATATAATGAGTTCCAATGAATTTCAGTGGTGTGGCTGTGAATGTACAGGATCTCACTCCATCGTGTGCTGGTGCCTTGTATGGTGAGTTTGTAGCATCAACATTTCAGTTTTATAAAAGTGTGTTTTTTTGCTGTTTTGTCATTTAGTCATTTTTTGTTCATTTAATTGTTCATCAAGTTTTTTTCCTCTGGAACAGGTTTCATGAATACATTAGGTGCTTTTATGGGTATGTATTAAAGAGGCTTTTCTTGCAGTATATAGGAAAAAATAATGTATTTGGAATTAAACAATTTAATCTGATCACCCTTATGTGTTGCACAGGAGTGGTGTTGGTGTCCTTGTCAGGCTACCTGATCGAGGTCACCCTGTCGTGGGCCACAGTCTTCTCCCTCATCAGTTTTGTAAATACCACAGGTCTGATAATATTCCTCATATTTGGAGATGCTCATCGAGTCGACCTGGAAAATTACAGCCAGATTATTGTGATTTGACCTGGACTGTTTGCTACACATACCAGTGAGTGAGTGAGTGATTTGTGAGACTGGACATTTAAAGCTCTGCCCACTGAGTCAGTTGCAAGGACATTTTGCTGGAACTGGCTGTGAGGGTTAAAAGTGTTTTTCATTACTGCAGTGTTTTATGCTATTTAATGTGTTCCTTGACATTGTTCTGACCTGGGGATCACGTTTTTCAGCTGCAGAGAACAATATGGAAATAATCTTCCTGTATTTTGAAATGAAGGAACCTAAATATAACAGACATATTATTGTCTGTTTGTGTTTAACTTTACTCTGGATTACACTGTATGCTAAATGACTGTCTACTAAATGAAAACTTCATTCTACAAACGTTTATCATTGTTTAAATATAATTTATGTATTATGTATTAATTTATGTACAGAGTACATAAAATTTGAGGTGAATGTTTAAAATAATAATAACTTAATTTAAAATGAGCTGGTCACTGTTATATTTAAAAACATGGCACACAATAACACACAAAATGAGAAATAGCCAAATAATCCTTCATTATAGTTTAGTATAGTTTTTTTCATTGTCTCTTCTTTATGTGACTTGTGAGAGACCTGAATCTTATTTTCTCAATAATGGGGAAATAATATTGAAATAAATTGAAATACGTATGTATTTTTAAAAAAAATGCTCATCATTCAGATGACACATTCATAAGACAGATGTGAATCTGTAGACTTGGGATGGATTTAATTGTGAATCTGGTCTTCAGCAGTTGAAGGAAGCGTCTACTGGAGAAATCACTCCAAACATTTTCAAGCTGAGGAAATCAAACATACACTGTAAGTCGGCCTGTAATTAAAATGTGTTCCCCTGTCAGGTGGGATGTGGGGAGAGATGCTCACCCACATAAAAGCCTGACTCAGCCTGTGTCCTGATAAATCAGTTCAGCTACAGACCAACAACCTTCATGTAGCTTAATAATTAAATTTTTCTGCTTTCACAAAGACGACCAATCATAAAAAAAAAAAGCTAATCTTTGTCACAAATATTTTACTTTCGTTTGATTGTTTGTTTTCCCCAGACGACAATAAAAATTTCAAGTATTTGAAAAAATCCATTGAGGAAATTCATGTTAATAATAAATATACTGATAATTATAAAACTTTACATCTGGGGCAAGACGCCCCCTTGTGGTTTGGGGCAAAATGTCCTTTTTTTGCATCGCCTCCCTTCACACTTAGTGAGTTCTAGTCTTTTTGTTGTTGTTACCTATAAAAATAAAGAAAAGATATTTTTATATAAACCCTCAATATCTATAGGGGAAACCAAAAGAAAGACAAAAATATACTTACTATATTTAATTTGTCCTTGAAAGGAGCAGGACATTAAATCTACTCAACAATACTTATGACAACTATCATTCAGATGAAAAATGAACAATAACCTTTCTTGGACATGTTTTTATTATGACTGAATTGAATAATTTTTTCATGATTTTTTTTTTTCGATATCTAAATTTCACTGAAGCCAAAAACAAATTTTTTTTTAAAGATTTTATTCCACATTTGAATTAGATAAATAACAAATACTTTTGATTAGATAGTATTCTCTATCTAAACTTAAAAGGTAGTTTTTCTTTTCTTTTCTTTTTTTTTGGACATTAAATATCCTCTTTTAACCACAAAACTGAATATAAATCACATTCAAATACAGTACATCTAAATTCAGTTCTAGGACACTACGCTTATTTAGTATTGAGTTGTTGTTTTTTTTTTTTATTATTCTTTCTGTTGCAGTGTTTAAGAACCACGTTTGAGTCCTTGATCGATTCGCTGCAGGTCCGTTTTCAGCACCACGGTCAGCGCACCATGCATCATCATCATCATCATCATCATACAGGATGATGATGATGATGGTGATGATGATGATGATGGTGGTGGGGGGTCATTACAGCCGGCTGCAGACCAGATCCGATTCCTATGAACCCGGTCTGTCGGACGCTGTTTCAGCGTCTGGATCCACGTCATGACGTTATTGCTTTAGCCTATGAGGACCGGGGCATGAAAGCCACACGCAAATTAGGACGGGTTGGTTTGATGTAGAGAAATGTCCAACATCCAGAAAACTGCGGAATCGTCCGCTCGGTGTTTTCAGCAGAAGGTCGAGCTGGACTGAGGCATAAAAACCTGGGTGGACATCATCTTGTGGCCCTGCCCGCCGGCCTCAGCACACACCGAAGGCAGCGTATTGTTGGGGCCTGCGTTACCTTCACGGACCCGTGGCTCCTTTGAAATCACAGCAGACATTGATGTTTCCACTGAGCAGTGTCAGCTCTGGGCCCGGAGATCAGCTGCTGTGCTGCGGAATGAAGGCAAGTCGGACTGGAGACAAGGACTGATGGCGTTAATTTAAGGCCGCACAAGCAGGTGATAACTAACAAGAACAAGAAGAAGAAGAAGAAGAAGAGGCCTTTTATCTTTTGGTGCAGATGTTTATTTTAGTCTTATTCGGGTAAAATAAGCCACTGATCATTATTTGAGTAATTAAAATTTTACTGCAATGGCTCCCGGGCCTGTGAAGATCTTTTTTTGTCCTTTGTGTCAGATGCTCATAAAGCTGTAACTCTCCTCGATGATGGACGGGATTACCGCTCCTCGTGTTCACGGCGGACCTTGATTTATTAGCCATACAATTAAGGCACGCGGTGAATGCCAAGAGAGGAATCACTCTCTGCATCCGGCATCGTTTGTGAAGATGGAGAGGTTTCCTGTAAAACATCTGCAGAGAGAGAGAGAAGACACCTGCCTGTGGCCACCAGCTGCCACAGGAACAAAGACTGTCTGCTGCACCAAACTGCATGGTTTTATTAACAGATTTTTAAGTTTTCAAGACAAACAAAGGCTCCTTTTGCATTTTCCTGAGGGTGGCTACGTGTGAAAGAGGCTATTTTTCCATGGCCAGATTAACCTCCTAGGGGGCCCTGGGGCAAGAAATTGTTGCTGGGGCCCCTGTTACCCCCCCACCCTCCTTATTGGCTAAATGGCAGTTTCATTATTTCTCTCAGCAACCACAAAGCAGTTTGACAGGAAATTACTTAGCAAACCTTGATAATTGACTAATCCTATTTAGAAGCAATTCATTGGAATCAGCTTCTCAAATGTGGATATTTAATATATGTTTTTTTTTTATATAGTTTTCTATGACAGTAAATGTTGTACCTTTGATTATTTTTCAGGGAAAAAAAGCAATTTGAATATTTTAACTTGGTTTCTGGGAATAACAGTGGGACTTCTTCACTGTTTTCTGACATTTAATGGATTTAAATATCTGTAGATTTTTAAAGAAAACAACTGCCAGATTTATTTGTAGAGAAAATTATTGTTGGTTTCAATCTCACAGCACTAGACGATAAATTAATTTCACCTCGCTTAAGGTTTTCTTTGTGTTAAATACATGGCAGCAAACAGAATAATGCAAGCAGGTTGATGAAACACAATCATACAACAAATCAGATACAAAAAAGAATTAAAACAGTGAAGGTCCAGATTTTAACTCTGCCTCTACAAACCCCTCACAGGTGATATTCTGTGGAGCACATTTCTCACAAATTCGTGATCAGAGAATATTTGAAGTTTTTACGAATGAATGAGACATTCTTGACATTTTTTCCGTTAAAGTAACAATTAAAGTAACAATTAATCAATCAATTATTTCAGCTGTAAATACAATATTTTATTTAGAGGTCAAATACACAAACACCTTTATACAAATTGGTTTCAGGTTGATTATAACTATTGTCACAATAACCAAACCAACACAAGGTAGAACAGACAGGCAGGGACAGCCTTCGATCTAATCTCAGTCAGATGTATCACCTGAGAGAAGTGAAAACTAATGAGCAAACAAGTCAATACGTGAATGTGTTGTAATGCGAATCCAAAATGTTGAGCCTCTGTTACTCCCTGTGATATTAGTACGACTGCACAGATAACTGGTTGAAAATAAACCTTGTTGTAATTTGTATTATTTAAAAAGAAACTATTCAAATGAACACATTTGGAACTTAACTTGTGAAACGTTTCTTCTCTGACACGGCTCTGGGGTTGATGTGTTTTATCTAAATCTACTTATGACCTACAGTAGATGCAAAATTTTCATTTCCAGATCACTGCCTTGCATATAGATGCACCTTGTTTCCTTGACTTAGTCCTGCTTTTCTGTTTGAGGCCCAAATTTACCCACACTCAGCCCAAGACGGGATGTGATGTCAGGTGTCTAATGCAGGTTATAAATAAATACTGATCATAGCAATCAAAGACAATCAACAGTGTATGACAGTGATCCTTACTATTGTCTATTGTTGGTGATGTTCTAAAAATATTGATAGATTGAGTAACAAGTTTCTACAGAGCACATCCACTCAGCCAGCGTTGAACCAGGTGAAATCTGACCTGACTTCACTGTCTGTTCAGAAAACGTGCTTGAATTTGTCCATTGTTTCGGCTTCAACATAAGGTAACACGGAGCAAATTTGTTTGCCAGAGAATGACCATACCTATACACAACATGTTATTCCGCCACTGAAAAAAACCCTTAACAAATACACTAATACTCTTTGCCTTTTATATTAAAACGAAAAAATGGGACCTGGGAGGGAGGTCATTGTTGGTTTTGGTCTCTTGATGTGTTTGTCAATCAAAAACTACAGAATAACTTGAACTCTATTTTGTAACTAATATTAAAAATTATATAAAATGTTTTAAATTTTAAATTAACAAGGAACCAAAATTTAAACCTTTCAAGAATAAAGTCAAATCCAAAGCCTTGTGTCTGTGTAATTTGAAATAATTTGAGTTATTTTTCCTTTTCCAAATCAAAGATCTAAGGTCCAGGATATGTTTGTGGCAAATCTGCAATTTTAAACCACCTAAGTAAAATACATATAATAAGCATTGATCATGTAATAATAATAATAATGAACACAAACAACAGATAAGTATATCTTTAATAATGAACATGAGCAAATCTAAGAATGTGATAGTGACCTCTGATACAATGGATATTTAATTCAGGGGTGACTTAAACCTTTTTTTTTTCTCTTTTTTTTTTTTTTTGCATAAACTTTCTATATTCCAATACTGTTATATAACTCTGATTGCTCCACAGTCATACTCCCTCTCTTTTCTTTCACTCCAGCATACACACACATACACACAATACAGCAAGCAATTTAAAAAAAGTCACAAACATATACCATATAGGCTAATCTCTGGGTGTTCATACACTTGACAATAAATCAGTTAAGTATAATGCTACAGTTAAACATTTCGAGGCGATCTCAGTTAGAAATGCCGATACATTAAAGCTTACATTTTCTGAGGATGATGTGAATAGGTTATAGCAATGAAAATTATGAAAATGCCAAGATTATAATGATGTTAGGAAAGAACAAGAAATAAAAAAAACAAAAAAAAAGTGACAGGCCTGGCTTTGAGTTTTAAAAGCAGTACATGCTACATTTCCTTCAGAATTTCATAAACAGAGACCCCTGTTGGAACAACGGGGAACAGAGGGAAATAACTGTAACAGGGAAATAGACAGAAAGCATAATTTTGTGTTGATAAAAACTTGAACTCTTACAGTATATTTATATTTCCATCCTTTAAACAGGAAAGAGAGGGACCACCTTCAAGAGCGTTTGTTCTCTAGTCATCTTTTCCCTGAATCTCTGGCTGAAAAATTTGAGGTACAGTACTGGGAAAAAAAAAATAAAAACAAAACAAAAACAAAAAAAATACAAAAAACAAATGTCATTTACACTACAACTGAAAATAAATGTTAAGGCTCCACTATGGAGAGAAAGAAAATTCCAAATTTTCTCCACCTCAATGTTAAATTTAAATCAGCTTTAAGCCAGGTGATACATTATTCAAAATATTTTTCTAACATTTATGCTTTCTAATGTCACAACCTTGCACAATTATGTCTATGCATACAGAAACTCTCATTGTACACATTCCTCCACCAAAGTAATACGCCCCTCACATGAAAAAGGGGGAGATTATAGAAGTTCTTTTTTTTCTCTTCTGATAATATAAAATACAACTGGCCACACACAGATAGCAGACATTTGTCAAGAAAGTGTTGTTCACTCGTTAAGATTAACCAATACAAGCACTTAACATTTCTCCAACACACAAACCACAAAGTGAACAGTCACTGAATATCAGCAGCATGTTGTCAAGAGATTTTCAAAACAGACGTGCAGATATTTATATTTAGTTAAGAATGCAAGTTCTGGGGTAGCGATAGAGATTTATAAGGCTAAAAAATACAGAAAAAACAAGAAAAATATATATTATTGAAGCGATTCAACTGATGGAACTAGCTTCATCCCTGCACTCATCTTAAAGACTGGGAACCAGGAGCAATGTGGCTCAAAAGTTTGACATGGGCCAAAGTCAACAAAATTAAATAGAAAAAAATATTAGTTTTCAATTTCTTTATGTCCGTGTGTTTTCCTTTTAAATCTAAATTTCAGTATGTCCGTCCAAGCACAACCCTTGATCGAGCTCTCAGAAGCTGGTTCTTTTCTTCACTTCTGACGATCCTGAATGGAGAAGGAAGAAAAACCAAGAAATTATCAGATGATATATATCAAAGACACCTGGAATATTACTGAGCAACACTGGTTTTTATAGCAGCCAATTACAAGAATCATTCACCAGAGACCTGAAGAAGGGAAGGATGATTCAATCTTATCACTGACTGACTAAAGAAGAATTATATAGTCATTTAATCATTTGAACATATTATGAAATTGTTTTATGGACCAACTTAAGTTCTTTAACACGCATGAAACATTTTGTCTGGTGCAATGCAAACACTTCATTGCATTAAATATCAACTTAATGATTTTATAAGTGTAGTTTTGTTTGCATTTGTAATATCATGATACACGTTATATCACCTTGTTACTATCACTATATTCTCATCTCGGCTGTGCTGCCCAGCAAAAAATAAGATATCAGGCTTTACCTGATCAATCCGGGATCGGCTCTGTATCGAGGCAGGCTCATAACCCTGTTAGAAAGAAAAGATTGCAAATTGAAAAGACACATTACAAATACATATCTCATTACTTTGAGGTTAAATATTTCACCAGCAAATTCTCCAGTTATTTCAATTTTGTTTTTAAAAAACAGTGTGGGGGGGTATTTCTATTTTTGTTGATGAGATTAAGGCATTTCATTCTCACCTACTCAGAGATTTATTATTTAAAAAAAACCTAATGGTCAAAGTCAGTGACGTGGCTTTTATGTGAACTCACAATCAAACAGGTAGAACAAATTATAAAATTATATTACCTAAGGGCCTCAACAGCATTAATAATCTATTATGATATTACATGTTTAAATTGGGCTAAGTAATCTTAAATTATAAAAGGAATTGTACCAGTTATTTAAAAACCTGAGGCTTCTCCCCACCCCGATCATTTTCATACATCCCCCAAAGTTATCTTATCTCCTCCATATCAAGAGTGCCATGTGGTAAAATACATAAATAAACAAATAAATACCTTTTTCACCACCTCCTCCTCCTCCTGCTTCTTCTCATAGTGGGAAAAGTCATCAAAGATAGAGGTGGTGTGTTTGTACTGGGCAATAATCTTGAGCACCTGCTTTGCCTTCTCCAGAGGAACCTCTTGAGTGTCACGTGAGTTGGTGACTGGCTTGTTGTCGTTGTTTTCCAGGCGGATGTGGCGCAGCTGACTATTAGGCACGTCCTTAACAAACAACCAGTTCACATCAAATTTGCCCTTCCACTTGTCCTGTGCCCAAACACCAGCGCTGGTGCCATAGTCCACAGGTGAGCGCATCTCCGCCACACCACAGAAATGGCCGCTGCCGTTGACACTGAACAACAAGTAGACGGGACCTTTAGAGTTCATCGCTCTGTAGGCTGAGTCCAAGCGCTTGTTGCCGTGCTCCGTGCTGCACCAGATGGAGTACTTGATGGAGCGGTGGATGTCATCCTCAGAGTAGCTCTTGATGATGAACACTCGGCCATTCTTCAGGTTCCAATCAAACTCCTTGGGGTTGTAGCTGTGGGCCGCTCGCAGCTTCTCTAGGACAGGGTGGGACTCTGACCCCGGCTCTGGCACCAAACCCCCACCCCCTCCGCCTCCGTTACCAACACCACCACCATTGGAGGATCCGCTGCTGTCCAAGCTTCCACCACCGTAGCACAAGTTGCGACTGCGTGGGGCTACCCAGCGGGTCTGAGGTGTGGGAGCAGAGTTGTGGTTCTGATAAGACTGCGGAGGTGGTGGACCCTGCATGGTCATCTGCTGCACAAGGGACTGGGCAGACTGTAGGGACTGCTGAAGGGGAGGTAGGAGACTGGGAGCATGGGAGTGAAGCTGTGGCTGGTGCTGTTGGTGGTGGTGATGGTGGTGCGGGGGCAAAGGAGGGGCCATCTTGGTAGCAGTTCCTTTATTATCCCATGTGTCAATGTCCATATTGTGTTTAATGGGGGGTGGAGGCAGAGCTCCTCCAGCTATGGGTGTACCAGGCTTGTTCTTGGTCTTTTGTTGCTGCAGCTTGGCAGGTTTACTTGCTATAGCAGCCCACGATGTCGGTTTTGGAGGTGGCATTCCAATTGGTGTGCCGCCGTTGCCCGTGGCAACAGCTGCAGCTACACTGCCACCTCCACCGATCACAGAGCCTGCACTCTTCACACCCGAGCCACTTCCTGTCACATCTCCACCTATTTTCAAGCCCAGCATGCCCTGCTCCAGGCTGTTAATACCAGGAGCCTTGCTCAGGGTGTCACTGTGGAACCCTGTCTGGCCATCAGGGACTAAGGTACCTCCTAGAGAGCTAGGTGGGTAGCTGTAACTCCCTCCATAGGCTGAGCTCTGAGTCTGCTGGCCCTGGGAACCACTGGTGCCCCACGCGGAGAAGGCCGGGTTCTCAGGGAAAAAGTTAAACCTGTGAGGGTAGATGCTGCTACTGAGCCCACCCGGCTGCCCAAACACTGTGTCGTGCATGAAGTGATGGTCTCCATTGCTGAGGGGGGCATAGGGCGTCAGGTAGGGAATTGGTGGGTCACCTCCCGTAGACCAAGGAGCCTCACTGAGAGGGTAAGGAAATCCTATGGAGGGGGCATAGTAGCTGGACAAGTAAGGGTCTGTCATGGACTGATAGCTGTTGTTCTACAAACAGAAATAAGATAATAAAAAGGATTTGTTAGGGCAAAAGAATACAGTAAAAATAGAAAAGAACTGAATAATTCAAATTCAGAGGAGCTCCCACCTGATTGGACTGGCCAGTGAGATAGGGCTCAAAGTCATTGTCATGAACTGTATCCTTCTGGTGGAGGGAGCCATTCTGCACTGAAACTGGAAAGGCTGCAACAAAATCGAACTCTTGTCAAATGTTTGCATCAGAATTTATACATATTTTCAAACTACCTAATGATTCAAAATGTATTATGAAGGTTTAAATAATATGCCAACTACAGTACGTAATGGTAACACAATAATAGAGATTTCTCATGATATCACCTGGTTCAGAACGCAGTCAACATTGATGCAAACTGAACACCAGGATGTGCTGACTGGAAATATACAAATAACGCATCTTCTGCAGCAGAACTAAAATACATTTCAGCAACAGTGCAGTATGCCCCACTAACACTTATCTATCTACACTAAACCTATTGTCAGGGAATTATAAAATAAATAAACATGATGTACAGTTGTATAGCGACTTCAAATAGATTATCCTGCCTTAGGCAGAGTGGTGGTCTGCTGCATTAATGTAACCTTTACAAGGGTTGACCTTTTAGATTGTGCAAGGTGTTCTCAATGAATAACCTCCTGTTCCTCACAATATGTAATGATGCATTGTTTGAAGGTATCTGATGAGTCCCAAATGAATTCTGTAGTACCACAATGACCCCAAAGACACAGTCAGAGTCATAAAAACTCTCTTCAGAGAGAAGAAGGACAAGGAACCCTGCAGTAAATGGACTGGCCCCTGATGTCAACATCTCATATTCAGTGTGAGATCACATGAAGAGGCATACAATGATAAATCCACTGAAGAGCTCTGGCAGCTCCAATGTGCTTGAAACAACCTATTGGCCAATACCATGAGGTATTCAGTGTTTTTCTACTTATTGCACCTGTGTGGCATTATTGTAGAAAGCACCCCCACTTTGGTCTTAGTACTGCATGAGGTATCTGTTGACAGGTTCATGCCATGCTGCAAAATAAACAGATTTAAGTATAACATCTTCAGATGGGGGGATATCTGGAGGTACATTAACCGTTCATCTCTTACCTTTGCTTGCATCTTGTCCTTTCGATGTCTTAGTGGTCATATTTGAAAGGAGGGATGCATGTGAAAGGAGGAAAAACAAAAAAAAAACAAGAAAGCCTTGCATGGGTCACGGGTGTTATTCAAAGCATCACACATTATCCTGAGATGTATTCAGACCATTCCTCTGAAAACAAGACTGACACTAAATAAGCCATCGGCTGTGCTGTGTTACGGCAGCGTCTGGCAGCCAGATACCCACTGGAAGCTGTGGTCCAGGCCTCCGTTATTTACCAGTTTTCCAGCTAACCTCCCCTCTCAGGTGGCTAACTAGCTGACTAGCTGGCAGTGGTGGCATCGCCTTCAGAGTGGGCTGCACACCCCGCACATCCCGCCTCCCTGCGGGACACAGAGAGCCGGAGCTGGGCGCACGTCCTCGCTGCTTACCTGAGGGTCGATACTAGCGGCAGACATCATTCATCCACCAGGTGTTGTGTTTGAGCCCTGACGAGACGTTCAGTGTGTCCGCCGTGTGTGAGGCTATTAGCAGGAGAAGCGGCGCCGCGTTACTTTGCTAACAGTTAAACACAGTTAGCAGCAGCCGTTGGCCGGTGTCTCTGCTCGGAGCGGACAGTTTGCTTGTCGTGGCCCTGCTGGCGCTGCCTGCTGCCCTGTCCACATTAATCCAGCGGGGCTTCAATCCGCTCCGACCCCCCCTCGCCGTTAAATTAAAATCCGACCAGCCTCGGTGGCCCTGCTCACTTGCCCCAATGGCAGCTTCATCCGGGGTCTGGGGAGCGGAAGTGACGCCGGCGACGTAAACGACGCGTCCGCCGCTACCTAGCAGCGGTAGCGGTGCGGTGCGGTGCGGCGCGTTGTTCTGTATAAATACACGGTACAATATCATCAACCCCTCTGATTTATCGGGGTAAATAGTTTTTTAAACTAAAAATGTCGAACAAATCACAGTTCCAGCTCGTCATTTGTGAGTATTTGCTGCTTTTCTCTGTTTTAATGTGGCAGTAAATTCAATGCATTTTATTATTTTGTACATTTTATAATATTGTGTTGATCTGTCTATAGTGTCATGGCCAACTTTATTAACAACTTGTAACTGTAGATTTTGCGAGAAACACTTTTCAATTTTCATTATGGTCATTCTTATTTATTTTGGTTAGTGGGTTGTTGGACTAAAATGCGAAGAACAAAAAAGCTAACAGGACTTTAAATATTTTAAATCCATTAGACTAATCCTAAAGAGCAGCAGTGCCATGTATATGTATTCATTGTCATGAGGGAACACATCACCTGAAGCACCACCAAGCTCTACAAATACAATATATATGGGTTTCACTACATAGAAAGGAGAAAAATATTGAATAGCACCAGACTGCAGCACTCTAATACAAGCTGTGTTGTAGATGTGGTTTATTTAAATCATACACTGCACAACTTGGGATGGTCACTTTCTAATTGACACATATGAATAATCTATACATTTTACAAAACATGAGAAAGAAACAGATATTTACAAAGTTCAAATCACACTTTTCTTTAAGATAGTTGTATCCAGTTGCTTTATATCCAGTAACACACAGTCCACACACACACACACACACACACACACAGACTTTCAGGTAGACTTTCATTTAGATTTACAGCACTTGAGGCCTGAGGAAAAATACATTATAAATATGCATTTTCTGCAGTGATAAACTGGTAATCCGTTTCTTGGCAGCACAGTGAGGTTCAGCATCTGGAACAGATGTTTTATTGACAACCAGGACAAAGCAGATACAGGATGACACTTTTCAGAGTTGTTTCATCTTCTGTCTGGTTCCTTCTCATCTTTTCCTCACCACTTTCTTTTTGTGGTTATTTATAATCTGAACAAAATCATAGAAACATATAGGATGCTGGTCAAAAAAGACAGTGAAACAGTCTAAATAAAAGGACTGACAGTGATACCTACCCATCAAATCTTTCCACTAGAAGAGCAGAGAGGGTTTGGATGGATGATGAAATTCACCAATAAAATTAACTACAATAAATGGGAGAAGAAGAACATAAATTAATGATATAAAACACAAATGTATAACAAAATGTAAACATTAAAACTGGAGAAAGCATGACTACAATGCACACAGATCCTAGTTAAACATGTATGATGCTTTGTCGTCATGAATTAAATGATACACAGTAAGTAAAAAAAACAGGAGTATGAATTAATGATATTTGTGGATATAATTGATCAGGAGCTACTTACAGTTGTCTTCCTCATCTGAGAAGGTGCTGAGGACATAGCAGGAATAAACAAATCCCAGGAGCTGTGAAAATGAATATGTTACATATAAAATATGTTTAGCAATAAAAACTGTGCAATGCATGCTTTACTGAAAGATTCTTTTGACAGGATTTAATTGTTATTATGACATTTTGATTTATACAGGAAACGCACAGGTGAGAATAATAAATGAATAACACAAAGAAAACAAAAATGAATAATAAATAATCTGTGATTTTCCTATGACAAGTCAAAATGTGAAAAAGGCCATTTGTGTCTGCAGACAGAGCTCACACCTCAAAAATATATTATTATTGTTATTGTTGTTATTTTAAATCAATATATTAAAACAACAACAACAACAACAATAATAATAATAATAATAAAACACTTTATTAAGCAAGTAACAGCAGAGCAAAGTCACTACATTGAGTTACTAAACCAAAATGTCACATTTTTCATCAGATATTTTTAAGACTTCTAAAAGAAGTCGAGAATGAATCATAAACACACCCATGAACAAAATCTTTCTCAAATGTGAACTAGAAAAACAAAATGTGCAGAAGTAACTTCAGAGGCCAATTCATCTCTTTGAAAAACTAGAAAATAAAGAATTTCAATTTGTGCTCAAACAATTATTTGGATTGACTATTTTGAAATGCGAAAATATGTCATATATTTTAGATAAGATAAGATAAGACTTTCTGTTCTTCTCTGTCATAGTTTTTTTTTTTTTTTTTTTACTTTTGGTCAAACAGAGGAAGACATTTGAAGATGTCACCTCAGCTCAATGAAATCTAAACTAAACATTTAACTGAACAGGTTAACCGTAGATTAATAATCAATGAAAAACTGTTGTATGTAAAACATCCATATGCTGTGGGCGCGGCTGAGCAGCTCTGTGCACTAACTAGATACCAGTCTGGTAATTTGATGTTTCATAAATGTTCTGGTCTGTGTTTTCCAATTTATATTTGCTGTTGCTAAGCAACAGTTTATTCCTGTGTGTGCAGATACACATTTGTTGATATCAAAACACTATTAAATGGTGAGTAAATGTGGTTTTCGAATCAAGTTTTAAAAGCATCATGGGGTAATTGTGTTGACATTTTGACTTGTTTAATACTATCAAATGTAAACAGTCACATCACACAGAAGTAAAGCGGTGAATGAGTCACTGAGGCAGAGACTCACTGATATGAGGAGTTGGACGATGCAGTGCAGGACTTCGATGTACTGGTATTCAAGCCAGCAGCTTAGCACTGTGGTCAGCTCAGGGTTTTGCTGGTTGTGCCACCCAGCAGAGGGAAGGCCCTCGCTCTCACACCCTGGCCCGTTGTCCTTCCACCAGGAGCGATGCGGCGACACTCCGAGGGAAAGAATATCACTGTCCTGCAGCAACAAAATGGACAGAGGAGCCGTGAAGGAGACTGCTCAGCTCCCAGGTTATGGCAGATCTTTCTGTTTCATTAGACTGTGTGCACCAATAAAGATGGGGAGGGATTATACATGCAACAAGGATCAGACTTTAAAGATATGTTTAAAATGTGTCATTTCAGTATTGATTGAACTTTAAATTGATTTGTTCATTGTTCATTTGTAATTTTGTGTGTAAAATGTCAATATTCCCACATTCAGATCAAAAGTTATCAGAGCATAAATTACAAATTAATTTCATGGATTTATGCTTGAGATTGAATATAAAGGAAACAAGTAGAACCTGTTCCCTGCTTTGTTTTGGTTCATTTACAGCCTAATGGTAGAAATCATTATATTTCTGGAGCCATTTACCAGTAAATGTTTCGTATCTTACTTGATTAATCATATTTGAATGGATTTTTTTTTCTCAACAAAATCTCATAACCAATGTTTTAACACCTACATTACAAATTATCAAACCAACACTTGTCATCAGCAACAGTAAAGACAATTCAGTATATTTCAATGCAGATACTGAACAACAGTTACCAGCACTACATGAAACAAATATATGTTTTAACTGAGAACAGAAACTGTACAGGCCATTTATTGTGTGTCTGTAATTGGAGTTATGGGCTTGAGACATAGAGCTGAACATAGTATTTAGGTGCTGTTGCTTTTTGGGTCTCTAATTATGTGACACTTAAGTGACCATTAGACTTACCTTTGAAAGCCCCCCCAAATCCAAGTAGAGACAGCTCACAAAGACATTCCAACCAATCCAAAACAACGTCCACAGCAGGTACTGTGGAAACAAAAACACAACATGACTGATTCATTCACGGGAATGAATGACGCTAACAATTATTCAATTCTTCCACATAATGTGGCTCCTCTATTTCCTATAAAAGCCCTTATTCTGAACAGACACGGGTGTATAAAGTACCAAGATAAACCTGAGATCAAAGCCAGAAAAAAAACAAAAACAAATAATTCTATTACACAAAATGATGTGTAACAGGGTAATGGTGGTAATAGTGTATGTTATTGATACATTGTTTCCTTTCTGTATGTAGAACAGCTCAGCCGTCACATAAACACACTTTAATGCACACAGACATATACAGACACACATCTCAAATACTACAGCAGTAGTTTCCTCCTGATGTCTGTGTCTCCTGTTTATATTCCTATATTCCCTTTTTATCCATAACAAATTTCAACATTTTAGCAGAAACACTGCTTCACTTTCTTGCTGATTGTTAAATGAGAAGATTGACGTCACTTGTATGTATAAATATGAGGCTACAGCCAGAAGCCAGTTGTCTTATCTTATTTTTTGAATTTATTGGACAGCCATGGTTACTGGTCACTTTTTACCTTTGTCAAGGAGGTTATGCTTTCATCCAAATCTGTTTGTTGTTTGTCTGTCAGCCGGATTATACAAAAAGTAGTGAACTGATTTGCAACACACTTGGTTGAGGGATGGAGCATTGACCTGGGGAGAACCCCTTACACTTTGGTGCAGATCCAGGGTTGTTCACCTTCCTCTTATGAAATGTCTAATTGGAGCTCTGTCACGCTTTAGTGGTTTATGAGTTCTGAGTAGTATGTGATTTTCCCATCTAAACCTCTAAACTTAAAGAGGTAAATATATCCAAGTTTAACAAAAGAAAAAGATTTTAAAAAATTGGATAAAGTAGTGAAAACAATCTCCACCATGAGCAGCTAGAACAGTTAAATGCTCCTTCTGCTTCAGCATTAACAGGCCTTTTATTGCAGAAGATGTTTTACATTTTACTTTTTAAACTTCAAGGACATTTAGCTGATAATACTTCTGCAATTTTACTTTGTATTTTGAATGCAAGGTTTTACTATGTATTTTTGCACTGCTGTATTAGTGCTCCTCCAGTAAAGGATCTCAGTACTTTTCACACCACTGGCTGTTTCCCTCTCTTTCCAGTCTTAATGCTAAGCTAAGCTAATCAGCTGGTAGCTCTAGCTGTGTATTTACTGTACATATGTGAAAGTGGCATCAATCTTCCTAAAATATTAAAGTATTTTGCAATCAAGTTGGCTAATAATTTAAAAAAAGACCAACTTGTGTAAAGCAACATTCGGTATCAAAGTCTTTAAATCAGACAGTTTTCTTACCATAATAACGTAACGTGATCTGTACTGGATGACACCAAACAGGCCCAGTATGACCATGATGATGTGAAAGAAGTTGATCATGATGGGAGCCCACTGGTAGCCGAGGAAGTCAAACACCTGCCTCTCTAGAGCAGTTATCTGGAGGGTGAACATGGGCAGAAGCAGAGTTTAAAGCCACTGACGGAAATGATGAGTTATTAAACACATCCACCGTGTTACATCAGTCCGTGTCCTGTGTTGCTTGGCTTGTTAGACTGTGATCTTTTGCTTGTGCATTACCAATAAGTTGTCAAGGCAACTGGGCCATTGGGAACAAAGCGTGCAGACCTGGGTTATAGTGTTATGTCCTCTGAGGTCGGGGCCCCAGTCAGTCATGGAGGGGGCAGGGTGGGAAACAGAGGAGGAGGACAAAGTGGGTGCAGCCCTTCATTGTGGTGGCTGTTGTTCATTAGCACCTCCAACTATAACAAGCTTACTTTGAACAGATTTCACAAAAATATCATTTTAGTTGGGCTGTAACTAACAAATACTCTCATTATCATTATAACTAATTGTCTGGTCTATAAATTGTCAGAAAGAAATGAAAAATGTATTCACTTTAAAAAATATTCACTTTAAAAACAAAACAAGCCACCAAGAAAAACTGCACTTGAGAAACTTGAACCAGTGAATTTTTTTCCATTTTCTCTTAAGAGATTAATAAAATAATAATATTATTAAAACTGTTGCCTGAGGTTTTCTCTGCATGAATGTTATCGGTTTCACAGTTATCATTATTTCAGCATTTTCAACTCATCAATTTCATTTTCATTTGCAGATGCAACATTTTACCAACTGCAATAATGACTTTGAATTCGTGCTTATCAAATTATATGTTAAACAGTTGTTTTAAGTTAAGTGGTTACTACAATACTTTATCCTAAATTTAGGATTTTACACGTTAGAAAAAGTCTTTTCGGGTGTTTTAAGTGCATTAAAAAGTGTAATTCCAGTGATTCTCAGCAGTAAAAGCAGTTGGTATTTAAGTATTAAAGAGAGAAAGACAGACCTGGTGTGTAAGCAGATGTGTTTATGTCGAAGCATCATGTGTGAGGGAGAAAAACATCTCACCAACTGCAGACAACACAGGAGGATCAGCATGCATCGCGCCGAGCAGCACCCCATCTTCTTCTCCTCAGTTGGATCTGACGATGATGATGTGAATAACAACTGTGAAGTGACTGGGTTTTAATATCTCCTCAAACACGAGAACCAACCCTGCGCAGCCTTGCATCCATTGACAGACGTGTAGTGAAAGGCACAGATCACTTGTACCTCATGAGGTAAACACGTAGGATGTTCCTGTGTGGAAACTACGGAGAAGGGGGAGGGTCAGATGTATGAGGGGCGATTAGTGCCACAAAGCAGAAGAAGGGGAAGGGGAAAAAAGGACAAAATCAACCTTTTTTTTTTAAAAAAAAAAATGGAAACATCAGTCTGTTTAGACTTTTGTCAGGTTTCCACCAAATTACATCTCAGTTCAGTGGTTTCAATTTGCAAAAAGAAAATGCACCTTAATGTGTATTTCCATCTGTATTAGAAGATGACCAGGAAAAATGACAATAGCCGTCAATAAACAGCTGGTGGCACTAATTCTCCTGTCAGGTGTTGCAGGAAAGAGAAATGAGATGACTGAAGACGTGAAGGAAATTAGGCATTTCAGTTTGATTCATGTATTAATTTGACAAACCTCACTGCTCCACACATATTTTAATATATGATATTATATATATAAATCAATTAGGCGTAGAGGAAAATAAGATTTGGATTAGAATAGATCATTTGTTGAGGTTAGGGGACACATGCATTAAGATAAGCACTTGGTTAAGGGGATAATTGTGGTCAATGTTTAAATAGCAGATTAATTTTAATCATTTGATCAATCTTGTGTTAATTGTGTTAGTAATTTACTTGTAAATCAATCAAATAATCCAACAATCTAAATCTCTACCTCAAGCTTTGTGGTCAGCATTAGTTGTTTGTTTAAATGTGTCTGAAAAATAAATTCACTTGACAGGGAGTGGCAACAATGTTGAAGTGCAACATTTTGTTGACCCCTGACCTCCTCCCTCTGCAGAGAATCACAATATTTCCTCTTTAGCTCCTGATGGAGGAGACTCATTATATGTGTCATTATATGTCATTTTGCCCAAATACTGTAGCTGAAACAACTGATGCTGTCCCTAAATTATAAAGACACCAATGGCATAGAGGGTTATTCTGCTTTCTCCCGCACTGTGGCATGGATTGACTCTCATACAGCAACACCGTCGCCTGCAACCTGATAGGTGGTTGAAACGCCACAATGCTCCAAAGGCACCAGTAGGTGGTGGTAGTGGTGGAGGTACAGGCTTCAAATGTGCGTGAGAGTAGCAAGGTTAAAACAAGAAAGAGAAAAGAAAAAGACATTAGAGAACTACCTACTATCAGGACATTCACCTTGTTGTGAAGCCAGTGGATTTAAAGTGACTCCTGTATTCAGACATGAATGAGGGCTGTTTTACCTGTTGTTATGTTGCTTGGAGAAACTTAAGGAAAAAAAGTTTTTCCTTAAAAAAAAAAAGCTATGAGTAAATCATATGCTGGTCTCACACATCATGCATGTGTTTCAGGAGTGAGGACAGTTTTTTTATTATTATTTTGCAGCGCTCTTCACGTCCCAGTGTCAGCTGAACTCTGAGTCTTTAAATTACAATAAACTACAGAGACTAAATGTCTTAAATCTGCCTCACATGCACATGCACCTTCAGCTCGGACTGTGAACCGGCGTCCAGCCCATTCACGCAATACCTCGTCCTTCCGAGAGATGGCGCTAGAATCAAAAGACAAATTCATAATTGGGGGGTCTCCAGCTCTGCCTGTGTCACATGGAAGCACAGTAGCTGAGCCGAGGGGATGCGAGTAGAGATGGAGGGGGCTTGAGGGACTGTGGAGGAGAAAACCTGGCACTGGGAGATAATAGTGGAGATACAGCGGCGGCGGCAGCAGCAGAAGACAGACAGGCGGGTCAGACTCTTCCCAGCCTCCTATCCTGGCTGGCCGGGGAGCAGAGCAGCGCGGACAGGGGCGCACAAGCGGGTCAGCGGACAGGGGCGCTCGGAGGATGCCACATGCAATATGCTGCATTCCTGTTTGGTGAAGCCCAAGAAGAAAGCCGAGCCATCGCCTTTGATTGATTATGCTCGCGGGGAGCGGCTGGTCCGAGTGGAAGCAGGCACTGAAGGAAGCGACCGGGGTTGACGCTGCGCCTCCCCACATCTCTGAGCTGAGTGAGTATCGGGGCGCTATAGCGCAATGCTCTGTGCCCGTGGCTATGTGACAGGCTGGAGGGAGGGAGGGTAGGGGGTGG